>MU713226.1:3572-29509 GCA_026770625.1 Nicotiana glauca
CGGACTGAGATTTTGATATCTTAGGAGAAAGATTCATCAGAAAAAGATTTTGACTCTAGGAGATAATTCATCAGACTAGGTCCATTTTTGTGTGATCTCGGGAGAAAGATTCATCGGACTGAGATTTGATATCTTAGGAGAAAGATTCATCAGACTAAGATTTTGACTCTAGGAGATAATTCATCAGACTAGGTCCATTTTTGCGAGATCACTTAATTTAAAATGTAAAGATTGAAATGTATTTCTCTGTTATATGAGCGAACTCCCAACTAAAACACTTGAAATATAAAGACTGGAATGTATTCCTCTCAGGTGAAAGTTTCAACAGACTGAGATTTCTTCTATTATCTTAGGAGAAAGATTCATCAGACTAAGATTTTGACTCTAGGAGATAATTCATCAGACTAGGTCCATTTTTTTTACGATCTCAGGAGAAAAATTCATCGGACTGAGATTTTGATATCTTAGGATAAAGATTCATCAGACTAAGATTTTGACTCTAGGAGATAATTCATCAGACTAGGTCAATTTTTGCGTGATCTCAGGAGAAAATTTCATCGGACTGAGATTTTGATATCTTAGGAGAAAGATTCATCAGACTAAGATTTTGACTCTAGGAGATAATTCATCAGACTAAGTCCAATTTTTGTGTGATCTCATGAGAAAAATTCATCGGACTGAGATTTTGATATCTTAGGAGAAAGATTCACCAGACTAAGATTTTGACTCTAGGAGATAATTCATCAGACTAGGTCCAATTTTTGTGTGATCTCAGGAGAAAAATTCATCGGACTGAGATTTTGATATCTTAGGAGAAAAATTCATCAGACTAAGATTTTAACTCTAGGAGATAATTCATCAGACTAGGTCCATTTTGTTGTCTTACCTGAAACCTTCCAATCAGCTTCCCACTTCTTATTGTTTTATCTGAAATTTCCAATTGTTGCTTTCAACTTTCCAATTCTTGCCTTCCCCTTTTGTTATCAATCTTGGTGTTTCCGGCAGTTGCCTTTACTTCTTTGTTGTTATCTTTCTAAGCCTTTCCAACTGACTTCTTATTAACTTGAAAAAAAATAATTCATCAGACTAAGATTTTTTCATTTTAGGAGAAACAATTCATCAGACTAAGATTTTTCATGTTAGGAGAAACAATTCATCAGACTAAGATTTTTTCATCTTAGGAGAAGTAATTCATCAGACTAAGATGTTTTCATCTTAGGAGAAACAATTTATCAGACTAAGATGTTTTCATCTTAGGAGAAACAATTCATCAAACTATGATTTTTCATCTTAGGAGAAACTTTGCATTGCTTTGTTCCTATTACATACAAAGAAAATTTTTGTCAATTTTTGAAAATGATGGTCGGTTGTGACCTTCTTGCTGGGGATGATTTCTTCCTTCCCTCCCTTCTTCCTCAAATGGGTAGCTGACTTCAGAAGTGCTTCCCTCAACACTTGTGCTGTCTTCCCTCGGATGCTGGGGATAACGCTGCTGGGGAATTATTTACTTACCTGTTGGGGATAAAAATACTGGGGGCATCTTTTTTTTTTTTTTTCAAAATTATTTTCTTCAAATTTCCTCTCAACACTGCTGGAGATAAAAATGTTATCAGTTGGGGATAACACTGTTGAGGATAACTTTTATTTTTTCTCAATACTGATGGGGATAATACTATTGATGATAACGCTGCTGGGGGAATTTTTTTTTTCTTCAAAATTGGTGCTTCATTCTTCTGGAAACCGCTGGGGATGACACTGGCCCTTTGCTTTTTCTGAACACAAGTTTCATCCTTTTATTTTGTCCGCTAGGGATACAACCTCCTTCATTAAAACTTGTTTTCCTTCTTTCAACACTGCTGGGGATAACACAGGTTCAAAGACCACTTCCCTCAAGACTGGTGTTATCTCTCTTCTTCCCCAAGTGGACACCTGACTTCCAGAAAATTTTCAAAAATGAAAAGAAAATTTTCTGCCCCAGTTTGATAATCTTCCTCGTGGCATGCCTTTCCGCCATCAATGCCATTTCCTTTTCCTTCTTCCAATCAAAGAAAATTTATTAGTTTAAAACGCGGTGGTTGGTTGTGATACTCCTGCTGGGGATGATTTTTCCCTTTCTCCTTCCCTGCTCTGCGTTTCATTACACTTTCAAAACTTGCTGGGGAGGATGTTATTTGCTGGTCCTAGCATGACTTGCCCTGCCTTGTGTCGTCTGGCCATCTTGAAACTTGGTCGATAATCTCCTACCTTCTTGACGACTCCTTATTCACAAGCCTTTTACCGTTGTTTTCCACTTGTATCCTGACCCCCCCGCATTCCTATGACAGTGACTCTGCTTGAGGATCTTGCATGTTTTACCGATGAACCATTTTCTTCGTTCATCCTTGTCACTGGAAATACCTTTTCTGCTGGGGATATCCCCCCTTCTTTTGTGGCATATCTTGGGAACTGGCATTTCCCGACCCTTGAGTCTCATGTGCATTTCCAAATATGCTCATCGCTCTCCGCATTGTTCTTTGATTTGTCCACTGGCCTTGGCCTTGAGGTCTATAACCTTCGCTTTTACTGGGGATATCCTCCTTGATACCGACCCATTCCCTTTGTCAATATCCTCTTTGACACTGGCCTTGCGCTTGTTCTGACTTATGCCGCTTGGATGTTCTANCCGTAAGTTTTCACTATCAAGTCTCTCTCATTTTGATTTCTCTCAGCTTTCATCGCCTTATGGTGCCCGTGAAGGTTTTCACCAATAAGACTCTCTCATTTGTGTTACTTTTTAACTGGGGATTGGGGGTGTTACCACTGAGACTCTCTCATATTTCTTTTCTGCTCAGGATCAGAGTCTTTTTTGCTATCAGAGTGTTATGTTCGCCGATAGGACTCTTTCATTCGTCTGACTTGGCATTTTTGCAGACTGATCGGAATGTCTTTCTTTGGACCGTAATGTGGGATTCGGATAGGGTTAGAAGGAAAAGGGTATTAAAGGCTCAAAATAAATCAACCTGGGTTTAAAATTACAACCTTCGAAACTAAATTTATTTATAATAAATGCAACTTTTTCCCCAGTTTCTTGCTTGGGGATTTTTGATTTTTTGTTACACTATGACCGAGCTGTGAAGCGCCTACGTATCCTCTTTGAGGAATCAGGTCAAACGTAGTTCCCAATTCCTCGTTGTTCTAGTTTTCCTTTTCTTTTTTTTTCTTTATCTCTTTCTTTTCTTTTTGTTGTTTTGTTATTTTTTTTTTCTTTTTCTTTATCTTTCATGTTTGCGTTTCTAATTTTTTGCTACTGATTCCGAAGGAGGGGTATGAAATAAAATAAATAAGGCTCAAAGGGTTAACGAAGGAAAAAGTGTTTGGATAGCAGAATAAAATGCCTTCGTCATTCCAATCTTCAAAACATGCCAAGTGCAATCAACACGATTAACATTCGCCCTATCTTTAAAGCACTGTTTGGGCAACACTCTCATTTTATTACCGCGAACGACCCCCATGACAGCATGGCCAACTTGCCTTTAACGGTTTTCTTTTTACTTGCCCCCAGTTTCAAATGACTCGGGCTTCAGATAATCTCAAACTGTTTTTATTTCCTTTAAATGTCCGATCACCTCCCATTGGTTTTACGATTAACTTTTATGATTAGGCCAAAATTATGTGTGCATGTCACATCACTAGTGTTGACAAAAAAGAACTATAAAGAGAAAAAGACTTAAACCCTAAAAAAATGACTAGAAATAACGGGAGACCGAGAATTGCATTAGACAGACGGGAAAAGAGTTTGTACAATAAAACAAGCACAATAAACTAGAGTACAACCTTCAGAACAAACCTAGACAACACTAATGAGACACTACGATCAAAAGAAAAATAAAAGGATAAAAAGGTTTGAGCTACAAGACAATATCTGGATTACAACCCTGAAAAAACCCGGACAAACAGAAATGACAACAAAATAAGCCACCATGATTCCTTCTTACATGACTCTCCAATTGATAAGCCTGACATTTAGCCACATATCTGATTATTAGAATCACTATAACCATCTCCCATTTCAGTCGGCAAATTCCCGAGTGGATTCTCATATCCCATGTCACCAGGCATCACCGCCAGAAAGTGTGTATCATCATGTACGGGTAAAGGATTCAGCGCGATATTCTTGGTGTCACTGTCTTGGATCACAATCTAGTTTTCCTGGATCTTGTGTTTCTGGCTCACCACAAACCAACCACCTCAACTTTCTTCATAATTAAAAACAAAACATGTTAGAATGGACTTCAGTCGGTCCTTATTATTAACAACATCTTTTTTTTTCTTTCATCATTTTTCATTTTTTTTTTCTTTTCCATTTTTTCATTTCTTTTTGCCTTTTTTTTATTGTGGTCGAATCTTATGGAGATTGCCTACGTATCATGACCCCGCATGAATCAGACCATGCGTAGTTCAGGCAGATACACGGTAAATAACAACAAAACACATTTTTTTCATTTTTTAAAATACAACAAACTTGGCAACACAAGTTTAAAAGCTGACCATACTTTTAGATTTTGACGAAAAGACAACCTACAGACTCGAAAATCAAACACCACATGCTCTAATAAAAAAAAATACAAATTAAAAAAACAGACTGATAGATTTCTTCCCCTATATGCCCATTTTAACCAAATGGCTATTTTTGCAAACGTGGCCCCTTCTCAATTTCACATGATTTTTTAGGGCGGGAAGGATCTATTTTATGACACTTTTACAAACTTGTCCGTTCTTTTACGAAAATAGCTTTTCGACAACTGAAAGATACTCTAAGGTTATCTCGGCAAGAACGGTTCAATACACTGCCGAAACTGGCTCGGCTTATTTTGACCAAAAATCACAAAGGCATTCACTTGCCCACTGACTCTTTTTTTTCTTATTTTTCAAAATAAGACCCGATATTGCAAACAAGGCCTTTCAGCGCCCCGGGGATGAAGATTTTAAGGTTGTGTGGGTCAACCGGCCAAAATCTAAAAAAAGACCCAAAAGTGGCTGTTTATGCAAAGTTAGCCTTCCGGCATCCCTTTCGGGAACATTCGGCTATTTTTGACAAACAACATTACCTAATTTATTCAAGACCCTTTTTATTGTTTTCTAAATTAAAATAAATGACTCGGTATTGCAAACACGGCCTTTTAGCGCCTCGGAGATGAAAATTTTAAGGCTGTGTGGGTCAAAAATCAAAACCAGACCCAAAGCGGTCATTCATGCAAAGTTGGCCTTCCGGCATCCCTTTCGGGAATATTCGGCTATATTTGATAAGGATGGCATCACCCGATTTATTTATAACAAAATTAGAATTTGACATTTTTTGGCTATTTTTGCAAAAAGGGGAGGTTGGACCCGATGACGGTTGCCTACGTATCTCACATCTGGTGAGAATCAAACGAGCGTAGTTCTGCCAATAGAACTAAATTTGAAAACAAGACTCTTTTCTTTTGTTTTTCAAATAAATCGAACTAAAAAAAACATTCCTCTTTTTTATTTTCCCAAAATTTCGGCAGAGTTTCGACACTACTTAGGCATTGGTTTTTTTCTAAAAATAAGTAGTTATCTCTTTACACTGCTATTTTTCTCTTTTTCCTTTTTTTCTACAAATTTCCAATATTCCCAATTTTTAGAAGCTGGTTAGCATGCAAGTTTGAAGCAAATAAATGCGGTAAAACAAACAGGATGCAGTAGGATGATCTTTTTCATTTTAGGTTACCTGTCCTAGACGGACCCAACCCCTGTGTTGAGTCCCCTAAGTCAAATGTAACGTGATGCAAATAAGTGTTCCTACTAGGGATCCGGCATGAAGTCAGGTTATTCTAGGTTCAAAACCTAGGTATGTGCTCTAAACAGTGTACCCGAGCGGACAACTCGAGTCGGGGAGGGGGCTACGTACCGGGGACCCGCGAGATCGTCCGGCTTTGCAACTTGTCCGAGCCCTTTTCTTATTTCAAGGTATGACACAAACAGAATAGGGAGTCTTAACCAGTAAGCACATCCCCGGAGGTGAGGAGAGAAAGGTTTTGGCAAAGTTTATATGTACAGTGTAAATACTATCAAAACGGTAAGCATTTAGCACATTTAGCATGAAACATGTAGGAAAATCAGATAAAGCCAAATATAACAATTATTCTAAGCTCCAAATCTTAAACCCTGAACCAAAAGTTCTGGGTTTTAGTTTCCCCAGCAGAGTCGCCGGAGCTGTCACACCTCTTTTTTACGCTACTGCACCGCGAAGGGTGTGGTAAAGAGAGTTTTTCCAATTAAAGGACAATCAAAACGGGATTCATTTATTAAGATATTCAGAGTCGCCACTTGGGAGATTTATGGTGTCCCAAGTCACCTGTTGAATCCCAAATCGAGGAAAGGTTTGACTCTATTTAACAGTCCGCGAACCAGAAATACGGATAAGGAATTCTGTTAACCCGGAAGAAGTTGTTAGGCATTCCCGAGTTCCGTGGTTCTAGCACGGTCCCTCAAATGTCATATCCGGCTTATTTATCTGATTTTAACAATTATGCACTTATATGCAAGTTATAACTCTTTTATCGCTTTTGTTATTATTATTATTATTTTAACAAAGAATTGCAACGTTGTGAAAACGTGTCTCGAATCACGTCACAATCAATGTACCCGTGGTTATCGACACATTTCGACTCCGTTGAGATTTGGATTTGGGTCACATAAATGTGCACCCGAATTTAAGGAAGTAATTTATTAAAGATGCGCCTAAAGCGACTAGCGTATCATTATTTTGGGTAAGGCCGTGAAATTTTGCTAAACGGCCCATCCCAAAGTCTAAGTAACTTTACAAACACGTATAGAGGGCCCCACAGCTTGTGTGTTTTGTTTGGCGAGGCTCGTCTCATTCATTATTTTAAAAAAATTGCAACGTCATGGAAATGCATCCCGAACCACATCACAATCAATGTACCCGTGATTTGTCGATGCATTTCGACTTCATTGAGATTTAGATTTTGGTCGCATAAATACGCACCTGAGTTTAAGAAGGTAAGGTTATTTAAAGTGCGCGCCTAAAGAGACTAGCGCATTGTTATTTTGGGGAAAAAGCCGTGAAGTTCACTAAGCGGCCGATCCCGAAGTCTATCCAATTATTATATCCATTTATTGAGGGCCCCGCAACTTGTGCGTTCTATTTGGCGAGGCTCATCTCGTTTATTTTAAAAGGATCATCCTAAAGTGACTACATTTTTTCTATTAAGTTCATCTCTAAAAATGAAAGAAGAAAAAGATCCTAATTAATTTACATACTCAAGAATTGTTATAGTCGGGTTTCGAACATAGTTTGTTAAATCAGAATATAAATATGCATAATGGGTAGTCCGTTTGCAAATCAAGGGCCCAGGTCCAACACATGCAGTATTAAACGAGACCTGGGCCATCTTACTCCAATATTGGGCCTAGTTAATTTATTCCTCTACACATATTCACAGTTTTACAATGCAGAAATGTAAGATGATAGTATCTGATTAAGCAAACTACTACAAGTTTTAGAAAAAGCAATCATTTGGAATGAGGTAACTTAGAGGTCTAGTTTTAATCCTAAATTCAAACCTTTGAATGCTGAAATCAGATTGCCATGGTAATTAAAATGGTCTACTGGACCGGATTCTATTTGACATGCCTTTGAACATATACTACCTAATGACTAAGCTAAAATAACAGAACATTATTGACTACATCACTATAAAAACTGTCCAGTTATACAAAGTGGCCGAAATTTTCATAACAATAGTATATAGAATGACCTAAGTACAATCAGTAAAAAGAAAAAGAAACTAAATCAAATTTATAACTTCAACTCTTCGTATATATTCATGCTTCATGTTTCAGCTTACAACATTTGCAAAGTTATAGCCATGTACCTGGTATTGGAAGCAAAAGAAAAGGAAGATCAACAGAGCTGAAGTAGCATAAAACAACAACAACAACCAGCAACAACCAGTAGACAGAACAACCCAGTGACAGATTTAAAACTCAGCAATACCCAAATAAACAGTAACATGGTATCCAATAGCACACTCAGGAAAAAACCACTTGAAACCCCAACAAGACCAAATAACAATCAGAGGCAGAAGCAGATTGAACCAGAAACAATAGAACAATAGTTTTCTGATCTTCAGACACTCAAAGAAAGAAGCTTGGAACTTCAAATGAAACAGTAGCAAATACTAGTACTGATTTTCAATAGCAAAAGAAATCTCACTTTTCTGTTTTTATCTCTCAATTTACTGAACTTTTTTTTTTTTGTTAAAAATCCAGCCTACTTTCACTCTTAATTCTCACTTTTTTCGCATTCCAGAAGCCCCCTCAGAAACTGATTTTTTAGCCTTCCAAAAACCACCCCTATTCTGTCCAAACTCCCTTCTATTTATACAACAAAACAGACCCTTTACTTGGGATATTTAAACAATTTAGAAAATTCTTGCCCATGATATTCCCTTACATCCCATTACTAAATGTTTTGTTTTCTTTTAATTCATTTGTCCCCCACTACTATTTGTCCCATTCGATTAATTAAATCAAAGGTCATGGGCACTATATTTAATTACTCCTTTTAACACCTCCCCATACCACTATGTCTTGTTCCCCACTATGTATTAAACAATGCCTTATTTTAATATTATTAGTGCTTAGTGGATAGAACTCTCAACATAAATAATTCTACAAGTTGTCAATTCCCAAATTACCCCTGAAATTACTGAAATTATTGTTCTGCCCGCCAAACCTTCAATCTGTAACAAAACTAACAACTAACCAAAATTGATTCCTAATTAAACACCAGACTGAATCACACAACATCAAATCAAAGGGAATAAGCTAACCATATTGGGAACCAATCCTGGTTAACTTAGACATATGTGAATGAGCAAGAATCCAATAGTATGATGAAATAGTATGAATCACAATTAGCTGAATCAAAAACAAACTGAACTTATATGCAAGAAATGATGAACAACAAAGGAAAGTAAAAGCTTAACAGACCACTACTAAATAATCACAAACAAACCGGAATCTCATTCATATGCTCATAAAAAACAAGTGAATAACCCCATACATATGAGCAGAGAACAACTAAAAATCTGCTGAAGCAACACGAAGAGAAAATGCCAAATAAGGCCTCAAAAGAATCCGAAAAACTAACCGTGAGGTAGCGTTATACTCAAAACGTGACGAACCGTATACGAACCTTGACATGGAAGCTTCAAAACTTGCTGAAAAAGCAAAAATGACAGGTATGGCTGTGTGTGTGCGTGTATGGTCGTTTATGGCTGGTCGTTCATGGTTGGTCGTTTATGGTTGGTCGGTTGTAATCAACGTGAATGGTCGACGGGGCTGGTGGTCGACGAGTTGGGGATGACGACGATGAAGAAGAAGAAACAACGATGGTGGAGGGGTCGTTTGTGGCTGGATGTGAGGCTGTTTCGTCGAGCTGGAGACGGGGGACGACGAGCAGCTTGTGGTCGATTGGAAGGGGTGGCTGGTCGACGGGTTCAAGCTAAAGGCGGGCTGGATGGTCATCGATGCTGGTCGTGAGGACGAGCTGGGCTGTTTGGTCGTTGAGGGTGGCCGGCGTAGAGGGGGGTGGTGTGAGGAAGATGAGAAGGGGGGAGTGTTTAGGTTATGGTGATTAGGGTTTGGTTAGGTAGTGGAAATGAAATGAAAATGGGGGGGGGGGGTTGTTTGGGTTATGGGGCAGACCGGGTCGGGTTGACTCGGTGGGTTTTGGGTTGGACTTGTGAGACACTTGGGCCAGGTTAATTCAAATTATAATAAGAGGCCCAATCCAATTTTCCTTGCATATTTTTTGCTCTCTTTCCGTTTATTTGTTCCAAAAATCAAACTTAAAGATCCTAAATTAAATTAATAAAACCAAAATTAACTTAAAATACTAATCAACTCCTAATAATATTTATCACACAAAATTAAACACCAATTAAAGCAATATCACACAATTGGACATTAAATGCTAAAAAAAATAATGCAAAAAATACATATTTTTGTGATTTTTTATTTTTGTAAAACAACTTACTTAATTAATCCTAATTGTAAAAATTAAATCCTAAATACATATTTTTTGTATTTTTATTAATTTAACAAAATGCACAAACAAATGCAAATAAAAGAAAAATACCACAAAAATCCATAAAATTGCAAACAACACAAAAATTTATTTTATTTTGAATTTTTTTTGGGAGTAGGTCTCGTATAGGGTAAAAATCACGTGCTTACAATGCTAATTTGGTATGTCCTACTTCCTATTTTATAAGGAAAGTCCGTAGTAGTACGGGAGTTAGGTAATTCCTTCCAGAGTTCGATTTTCTGTTTGTGTTGTGTTCGGATTGGTGGCCTATTTCCACATTGTTGCGTCATATGAGACTTGTGATCGCATTCGGAGTGGCTTATTGCCTGAGCAGTTCGCACTGGGTGAGACGAGATTTTGGGATTTAGGATCAGTGCAATCTGATTATATGAAGTATATTAAGGAGCAAATATCATTATTTCATCTAGAATGTGGTGATGCTTCTTGTCAGAAGTCTAGACTCAATGATTGGTTGACTCGGCAGTTGATTATGAATTTTGGCACATCTCATCCATCGTGGCGGTATTGTAAGAGTTAGGGTAAGACTTGCGTGTGTCATGAGGTGCAATGGGAGCATCTGACCCATTGAATGTTGGCTAAGTTGATCAGAAAATATTATCGTGGTCCTATGGATTAAGTGTTGCAAAGTAAGAATTCAGCAAGGTTATGCAGTCATGTTGGGTACAACGTGTGGTGAATGATTTGGTGGTCTTATGTTGGAAACAGGCCTGGCATAGAATTCCGGATGTTGGAATCAGGCTCTAAGGCTTATTTGTTTGAATAAAAGGGAATATCTTCAGAATTTATCAAGCTGATGTGCTCAGCTAAGTTGTGGTAGCACGGGAAGGTGCATGAGGTGCTAAACAGTGATTTCAGACTACTTCGGTNCGTTTTGAGCCCTAGCGCGTCGTTCAGCAGTCTGAGGTCATGAGCAGCTTCATTTCAGGTATTGTGACTTGTTCACATGGTCGGAATTGGAATTCAGAAAGATCGGAGTTAAATTTAAATGAAAATTCTCATTTCAGAAGCTTAAAGTTGAAAGAATGAACTAGGATTGGATTTTTGAGTAAAAGACCTCAGAATCAGGATCTGAAGGTTCCAGTAGGTTCGTATGATGATTCCGGACTTGGGCGTATGCCCGGATTGGGTTTTGGATAACCCGGGAGCATTTTGGTGCCTATTGTGGAAGTTAGCATTTTAGAAGAAATTTCATAAGTTTAGCTTGAAGAGCATTTCAGAGTTATCAATGTCCGTTTAGGATTTCGAGACTGTGAATAGCTCCGTATGGTGATTTTGGATTTGGGACCGCAGAAGCGGAGAAGAAGACTCAGAAGCAGAAGAGAAGGCTTTGGGAAGGACCGCAGATACGGTCAAGGCTCCGCAAAAGCGGAACCACAAAAGTGGAACCGCATCTGCGGTGGTATGATTGCAGAAGCGAAAAGGGGGCTAAGCCAGGGAAGCCGCAGAAGTGGCCTACTGTCCGCAAAAGCGGAGCCGCATAAGCGACTATAATTCCGCAAAAGCAGAAATGACTGGAGGTAGAGGCTTGCTTTAAATCGGGATTTTTGGTTCATTTCACCCATTTTGCATGGCTTGGGGGAGATTTTTGGAGAGCTTCAAGGGGGGATTTCATCATCAATGTTAAGGTAAGTCACTCCTATTTATTTCCAAGTTAAATACAAGACTATACCATGGCTTTAGGCATGAAAATTAGTATAAAAATTGGGATTTTGGTGGGAAACCTAAAAAATTATATTCTTGAAATTTAGTCACGATTTTGAGTATGGAATTAAGAGAAAATCATATATTTGAGTTCCTAAGGTCATGGGTAACATTTATCTTCAAAATTTTTTTCACGATTTTGAGTATGGAATTAAGAGAAAATCATATATTTGAGTTCCTAAGGTCATGGGTAACATTTATCTTCGAAATATTTTTGGATTCCGGGCTCGTGGGCCCGAGGGCATTTTCGTCAACTTTTTTATCGGGGTTAGGAATTGTTGTAAATTGGATTGTAATGAGTACTTTAGCATATATTAATGGATCTGTATCGCCATTGGCTAGTTTTGGAAATGTGGGCTTTGGTGCAAGTCTCCGGAAGAATGTAGAATGCCGGTTGCGGATCTTCGGAACGAGGTGAGTCTCATTTCTAATCTTGTGAGGGGGAAATTACCCCATAGGTGAGTTAAATTTGTTATGTGATCCTATTTGTGGGGGCTACGTACGCACGAGGTGACGAGAGTCCGTGCGTAGCTACTATTATGCTATTGTCCGTGTAGTCTAGGACCCGAATGCATGTTATACTTGGATTATTTGTGAACCCATTGATGGCTTGAATTGCCTAAATCACATTAAATTAGTGAATGAATTTCAAAGGGATTAAGCTTTATTTCTTAAAATTGTTAAAGGAGAATTGGTTTTATTTGAATAAATACTCCTTGATAAGCTCTTATTTGACTGATTGAGCATGTATTCTTATGTGTACCTGCGTCGCATGCATGATTCGCGAGCAGGGTATGTGTTTATTTCTAGAACGGTCCGAATGCCTCGATAGATTAAATAGATGCATCTATGGTACAGGCCGCTCGACCCTCGGCAATGCACAATTTACATTTCTGTTGGAGCGGGCCGTCGACCTCGGCATGATTTGCGCATGCTTATCTGTTATTTGAAAATTGTAAATGTAGAATTGGCTCTACGTGGCTTGATATAAACTGATAAGATAATAAAGAATAGACCTTGGAAGCCCTTGATTTATTATTGACGGTTTTTACCTGTTTTTCTCGCTTCACAATTTGAACTTCTATATAAATCCATGATTATCTTCGCACTTATAGAACATTGTTAATTGGCCTCTAGTGAGTGTCGAAGTTGGCCATCTCGTCTCTACCCTTTCGGGATTAGGCGGGATACTCACTGAGTACACGTTGATTACGTACTCATACTACACTTCTGTGCATATTTGTTGCACAACTATATATACCTCTAGCAGCCTATTGGGCATAGCAGCATGGATGATGTTGGGACTAAGGAGCTGCATCACTCGAGGCGACCGCAGCTAGGGTAGTCCCTTCCAGTGTACTGTATTTACTTTCCGTCCTCTGCATTTCGGATGGATGTTGTATTTTATTTCTCTTATCAGTAGTTGCTCATGTACTTGTGACACCGGGTTCTGGGATGGTTTGGAGTATTGTATTAATTGCTTAACCTTCAAATTTGATTTGAAAATATATTCTTTAAAATTTCTAAATAACAAAGGAAAAATTCTGTATTTCAAAAGTGTTAAAATGAGACTAACTTAAAGTATTTGAGTTGGCTGGCCTGACAGAGGTGTCCGGTGTTACCACGACCCTTAGGTTATTTTGGGTCATGACACATTGCATTGTAGTAAGTCTCAAAGAAACTTGTTGAGTTTCAAACCTATTCGCCAAAATGGCTACCATGTTGAGACATCAAACGAAAGAAAGGTTGAGTACCTTTATATTACTACAATAAAAGCGGGAAAAATATATGTGCACGAAAAATTACCCGCATTTTCTTCTGGGTTGTACGTGTGACTGAATCACATGCCATTATAAACAAAAGGTTTACTACTTCTAATGATTTTATCATTTGGCATGACTGGTTGGGCCATCCCTATTCTAACATGATGCGCAGAATAATAGAGAATTCAAATGGGCACACATTAAAGAACAAGAAGATTCTTTAATTTAAGGAATTCTCTTGTGCTGCTTGTTCCCAAGGAAAATTGGTTATTAAACCATCAGCAACTAAAGTTGGGATTGAATCCCTACATTTATGGAACGTATACAGCATGATATATGTGGGCCTATACACCCTCCACGTGGACCATTTAAGTATTTTATGGTCTTGATAGACGCATCTACAAGATGGTCATATGTGTGCTTATTGTCCACTTGTTATATGGTATTTGCGAGATTGTTGACCTAAATAATAAGGTTAAGAGCACAATTTCCAAATTATGCAATTAAGACAATTCGTCTTGATAATGCTGGTGAATTTACATCTTAGGTCTTTATTTATTATTGTATGACCACTGGAATTAAAGTTGAGCACCCGGTTGCTCATGTTCATACTCAAAATGGTCTAGCAGAATCATTAATTAAACGCCTCCAATTAATAGCTAGACCATTGCTAATGAGGAAAAAACTTCCCATTTCAGTGTAGGGACATGCTATTTTTCATAGCACTTGTGCACATAAGACCAACCAGTTATCATGAACTCTCCCCATTACAGTTGACTTTTGGTCAGGAGCCAAATATTTCCCATCTAAGAATTTTTGGGTGTGTGGTATATGTTCCAATTGCTCTACCACAACGCACAAAGATGGGTCCCCAAAGAAGGTTGGGAGTATATGTTGGTTATGAATCTCCATCTATTATTAAATATTTAGAGCCTATGACGGGAGATTTATTAACAGCCAGATTTGCTGATTGTCATTTTGATGAATCAATTTTTCTAACATTAGGGGGAGAAAATAAACAACTGAAAAAGAGATAGATTGGAACATATTATCTCTATCTCATTTGGATCCTTGTACAAATCAATGTGTATAAGAAGTTCAAAAGATCATTTATATGCAAATCAATTGCCAGATGTATTTACTAACCTTCCACGGGTTATTAAATCGCATATTCCAGCTATAAATGCTCCAATTCGAGTTGATGTCCCACCTGGATAGTATGATAATGCAAATGAGTCTAGGCTACGGCTTAAATGTGGTAGACCAATCGGTTCCAAGGATAAGAATCTCCATAAAAAGAAAGGAGCAAATGATCAAGTTGATCATAACATGGAGGCAATTGCTCAAGAGGAGCATAAAGACATAATAATAATTGATAATACCTCACAGGAGGTTCTAGTACTTGAAAATAATAAAAATGAAGAGATCTCAATAAGTTATGTCTCTACAGGAAAAAGGTTGAACCGAAATAATGTTGTTGTTGACAATAATTTTGCATATAACGCTGCAGTTGAAATAATGCAACAAGATGAGGATCTTGAGCCAAATCTGTTGATGAATGTAGACATGAAATGATTGGCCAAAATGGAAAAAAGCAATTCAAGTGGAATTGACTTCACTCGAAAAACGTAAAGTTTTTGGACCAATAGTCCGAACGCCTGAAGGTGTCAAGCCAGTGGGGTACAAATGGATTTTTGTGCGAAAACAAAATAAGAAAGGTGAAGTCGTAAGATATAAAGCACGACTTGTGGCACAAGGGTTTTCGCAAAGGCCTGGCATTGATTATATGGAGACATATTCACCTATGGTAGATGTAATTACCTTCAAGTATTTAATAAATCTGACACTCCATGAAAAGCTTGATATGCGGTTGATAGATGTTGTCACAACCTACTTATAAGGCTCACTAGACAATGAATTTTTTATGGAAATCCCTGAACGATTTAAAGTTCCTGAAGCACATAAAAGTTCAAGAGTAACTTGTTCAATAAAGCTTCAGAAATCCTGATACGGATTGAAGCAGTCAGAGAGGATGTGGTACGATCGTCTTAGTGAGTATTTGCTAATGGAAGGGCACAAAAATGACTCTATTTGCCCTTATGTCTTTATTAAGAGGTCTGGATCTGAATTTGTCATCATAGCTGTATACGTTGATGACTTGAATATCATTGGCACTTCTAAAGAGCTTCCAAAGGCTGTAGAGTGTTTGAAGAAAGAATTTGAAATGAACGATCTTAGTAAGACGAAATTTTGTCTTGGCCTGCATGTACCAAATGGAATTTTTGTCCACCAATCAACATACACTGAAAAGGTTTTAAAGCGATTTTACATGGATAATGCACATCCATTTAGTACCCTGATAGTTGTGAGATTGCTTGATATGAATAAAGATTCATTTCGGCTGCAAGAAAATAATGAAGAGCTCGTTGGTGATGAAACTCCGTATCTTAGTGCAATTGAGGAGCTAGTGTATCTTTCCAATAATAACCAACCAGATATTGCTTTTGCAGTAAGCTTATTAGCAAGACTCAGCTCCTCCCCAACAAGAAGACATTGGAATGGTGTTACGCATATATTTAGATATCTTTGGGGATCTATAAATATGGGATTGTTTTATTCTAATGAATCCAAGTCATAAATGATTGGCTATGCCGATGCAGGTTATTAGTCTGATCCTCATAAAACCCGATCTCAAATAGGATATTTGTTTACATATGGAGGTACAGCTATATCATGGCGTTCAATGAAACAAACAATAGCTGCCACATCTTCAAATCATGTTGAGATAATAACCATTCATGAAGCTAGCCGGGAATGTGTTTGGTTAAGATAAATGACTCAACATAATCAGGAATTGTGTGGTTTACTTATAAAAAAAGAATAATCCAACTACACTATATGAAGACAATAGTGCTTGTATTGCTCAACTAAAAGGAGGATACATAAAAGGAGAGAGAACAAAGCACATTTCACCAAAGTTCTTGTTCACGCATAATCTTCAACAAAATGGTAATGTTCAACAGATTCATTCATATGAAAATTTGGGTGGTTTATTACACTAAGGCATTACCAACCTCAACATTTGAGAAGTTGGGGCAGAAGAGTGGAATGGGCGTCTTCGAGAAATAATGTGATGTTTTCATGAGGGGGAGTAAGATACGCGCTGAACTCTTTTTCCCTTAGCCTAGGTTTTGTCCCACTGGGTATTCCTGGTAAGGTTTTTAACGAGGCAGAAAATAAAGCGTATTACAGATATGTGTACTCTTTTTCCTTCACTAAGATTTTTTTTGTACAGGGCTTTTCTTAGTAAGGTTTTAACGTTGCGTATTATCTATTTTTGGACATCCAAGGGGTAGTGTTATAAAATGTTTAGTATTGGTGGATGTCCACTATTCCCACTACTTTTACCCATGATGTAAATAACCTCCCACTACTCATCACTATTATGATTGTAACTCACACACCTCCATAACGCCTCCCCATGATATTTCCCCCAAATCTCAATTTTTAATGTCATATTTAAGACAAAATCATTTTGTAACCTTCATATGTAATAGTATAAATAGTGGCATGAAATATGAGATGGAATACACTTGAATGCTTGATGAAATAAGAAAGTTTTCTATTTTTCTCTTATTCTACTTATCTTCTTGTTTTATATGTTACTTTGAGCTACATTTATAAAGACTTTTCGTTTCTTCTTTTCCTTTTTTTAGGTTATACATTATCATTGCTAACTCTGCCAAGAACTCACATTTTAAAACGTACACTTGGTAAAGAGTAGAAATAAGGAATTTTTTTATAAACCCGACACCTACGAAGAGACTCGCATTATAAAACCTACACTTAAGCAAGGAGTAGAAACGGTTACACTGTATGTTTCAATGATGACAATAACAAATATCTAACTGTATACGGAGAAATGGGAGGGTCCGATTCCCCATCACCGAGGCACCTAAAAAGAACGTCTTGAAGCCCTAAGGCTACGAGGCTATGGCTGAAGTTCCTCCCTTGAGATTCGTCGACGCTCGACTTTGGGACAATACTGACCACGACTATGGTAAAAGTGGGGAGTTCCCAAGGCATGCAGCTAGAGCCGACAAGGCTGTCAGGCTAGTCTGAGCCAGCATCATAACATCAACTAGATGCCCCATCTCCATATCTTTGTAATAAATGTATATGTACTATGTTGGGATTTCCCCTTTCTATATAAAGGGAGCCCTTGCCATTTTGTAAGGATCTGTTTCTCTATACTAAATACACAAGAACATTCTATTTGCTCTCTAACACATTCTCGTGATGTTATTTCTTACATTTATTGTCTTCATTTATAGTTCATCATTTATTGTTTATTATTGGCTATAAAGTGCCGTCACTAATTTTATTCTAATTGTTAGCCGCCCATCGATTAACCTTGATAGCTCCCAGCCGAGCTTCAGACTCGACCCCGAGGCCCATGAACAGGCAAGCTCGATGCCCCGATTATTAATCATCCGGTTTGATTATCCCCTTGCCCTCAAGCTCTAACATCGCTTTTAAGTCCTTCACATAGCATCAACTGCTTAATAACCGGTATAAAAATAAATCACTTATTTTTAGAATCTAATAATCAAATTTAATTGTTATTACCATTTTCACGGTGAACAGTTTGGCGCGCACCGTGGGGCTAAAAATAATAGTGATTATTTTCTTGCTGGTTTCATTACACAACGCAAGTTTCCTTTCACACTTTTTCTTGTCCAAGATCTTTGATTTTAGGTCAAAATATATAACTCAGTAAACGCACGTGAAAACATCAACCTTGAAGACCATGGAGAAAATGGTGTTGACGTCCCAGGTATTGGTGTACCACCACAAAACCCTGGGGACTCGCCAGAACCGATTCCTGTGGATGCGGTTTCACATGAAGCTCAACACGTCGAAATAAGCTCCAACATCAACAGGAGTATACACCAAGGCGACCAATAGGAAGCCTAGAAAACCCTGGCTCGGGAAGAATGAGAGGTTAGCCTTCATGTTATTTTTGAAATGTTGCAGGCACAATAGCTAACTATTACTCATCTACAATCAGACCCCTCGCAACCGATACCAGTCGAAGATCAGGGTTGAGGAAGATCAGCTAGGAGCCCCCTCGGGCTCGGTATACCCAAGAAGGCTCTTGGCGAAGGAGCCAAAGTCAAACAAAGAAAGGTACCGGTCATACATTGAAGACAGGAGAAATTCCTCAAGGCAGAACATACCCCGTAACAACCGAAGGATGGGCCGGAGACAGGATCTTTGATGACTCGTCAATAGAGCTGGATTTGATAGGCACACGGGGTCAATAGGGGCGCCTCGCTTGTTAGAATACAACTTCAACGTCGACGTATCAGACATCATTTTTGCCATTAGTAAAATCAGAGACGCCAGGTGGCCCAGGCCCGTACAATCAGACCCCTCACAATGGAACCATAACTTAGTGTATGAATTTCACAATGCACAATGCCACATGATCGAGGATTTCCACCAACTCCGAGAAGAAGTAGCCAGATTACTCAATAAAGGTCACCTCCGAGAATTCCTAAGGGATTAGGACAAAAATCAGTTCTGGGAAAGAGAAGCGACCAAGAATAACGAAACGAATGAGCCTCAACATGTTATCCACATGATCTTGGGAGGCATCGACACCCCACAAGAGCCCGTGATGAGAAGAACAAAAATATCCATCACCAGAGAAAAGCAAATTGGGGCTACATACCTGAGGATGCCCTCACATTCAGTAATGAAGACATCAAGACGTTGTCTCAGCCTCACAACGACGCACTATAATCTCTTTCCTTGTAAATACATTTCAAATTAAACATGTACTTGTAGATCCAGGTAGCTCGGCAAACATTATCAGGTCGAGGGTGGTAGAGAAGCTCGGACTACTCGACCAAATTGTACTTGCCTCTCGAGTCCTTCACGGATTCAACATGGTGAGCGAAACAACGTAAGGGGAAATCACCCTCCCAGTCAACGTTGCCGACACAAGCCAAAACGCAAAATTCCATGCCATCGAGGGAGAAATGAGATATAATGCCTTGCTCGGAAGGCCATAGATACACTACATGAGAGAAGTACCGTCCACCCTCCATCAAATGATGAAATTCCTGACAAAGGATGGGATTAAAACTGTCTATAGGGAGCAACATGCGATGAGGGAAATGTTTGCGGTACATGGTGTGGCCCCGACACCGGCACCTACACTATCAAAGGAGCCGAAGGATAAACTAACAACAAAATAACAATAACAAGATACAATCTCGACTACTCCCGACAAAACAAAGAATGGGACCGTACCGCATCCCCGTCACAAGTGACCAAAACACATCAGAGCTCGAAATTTTGCCAGCACATTCCGCTCTAAGGTATGACTATCTCCTTTCTCTTTCGGTTACATTATACGCTGACCCAAGTGCAGGTATCAGATGGAAACGGCCAAAGTACTCTAGAACCCGAAGGCCTTAGGTTTCAAAAGCATACACTGTACTCTTTTCCTTTGATCGAGTTTTTATCCAAAATAAGATTTTACCCGCAAGGTTTTCAACGAGGAAACATCCATATGCTACCTGAGGAGGACTCAACGAGTATTCAAGGCTTATCTTGCAACCTACCTCAAATACGGGTGGGCATCCCCTCCCTCCCTCCCCCCGAAAAGCCATCCACTCAGAAAAGCGAAGAAACGCCGAATGGGGTCCCGACAGGAAAATAGTGTACCGGGTCAAACGGTCGAACAAACCGTGTCTGCATAGGATAGCCGGGACCTTGACAGCAAAAATGTGTATACTTGTACCAAGTAATCGAAGAGTACTTCATCAAGGCATTTCGGCTCCAAAAGAAACTCGACATTGTAGCAAAAATGATTTCTCTATAAAAAATGTCCCGAACACTCGGGGTCTGGCGGCAATAATTCAACACCTAAATGAACCCCGGGTCGAAACTCCAAACTCATAAGCCCTCAATGAGGCAACATCAAAATCACGAAATGTCTCCAAAGCTGAAAGTGTCCCGAACACTCGGGGACTGGCATCAAAATCTCAAAAATCGCACTGCCTCTGGGTCTAAATCTCTGAAATCATAAGTCCTCGATGAGGTAACACCAAGTTTACGAGTAATGGCTCCCAAGCCAAGATACCCTCGATAACTTGGGGACTATCGCCAATCGCCATCTATCAAAAACCCGAGGCCATAAAACCCCGCGCGGGAAAACTCGGTCTCATAAGACCTACATAAGGTAACAACGACATCTGTAAGACCTCAAGCAAGACATGAACCACACTTGTACCAAGTGGCAATATCTGTAAGACCTCATGCAAGGCATGAACCATACTTGTACCAGGTATCCAAACGATAAGACCTCAAAGGCATGTAAAACTTGTAAGACCTTACTAAAGGCATAAACCTGATCTCAAAGTTAAGGCAACCCTAAAAGGCATACCCTCGAAATAGACGACGAAACTACTTCACTCGGGACTAAAAATAGCTCCAGTGAAACATAAACAATTGCGGTCAAAAGGTTGTACCAGCAAAACTAATGCGACTTGGGGGTGCCCGACCATCACTACAAAAACACAGGCCTTCAATTACTTCAAATCTACTTCAAAAAGAACCGGTTAAATAGGCTACCCTCGACATAGGCGAAAGAGCTTCGACCACTCAGTTCCCAAACACCGACTTCGAGATACTCAGCCTCTGAGCTAAACCTCCCAAGGTACTCGATCATCGCCATATAACGACTCACAATCAAGGTCTTTTACTAGACCGTCGAAGAGTCAGGCAAACATTTTCAAAAATCCTTATTGAGGGAAAATTAATGCCTACATAAAAGGTCTCATCGACCCAAGGCGTAAGAGCCATTCTCGCCAGCCCACATAAAAGGTCGCATCAACCAAAACCGTAAGAGCCACTGTTGCTAACTTTAAATTCAAAAACTTGAGGGTCGAATGAGTTCGAGTCGAAACCCGATTCAGAGACTGAACCCAAAACAGTTGACTAAATACGCCTAAGGGCAAAAGAATAAGAGCTCAAACGCCAATTTATATTAAAAAGTCATGCCAACCAAAGCGTGCAAGAGCCTACGGGCTAGCCTAACGAGCCCAAAGTCTATACCACAAACCTAAGGATTCCTCTCAACTCAAAAACCAATTCACCTATCCAAAATCAAGGCAAAAAGAAATGAAGGAGGAACAAAACCACGAGGTTTCCTTTTTATGCATACATTTACAAACGTGCTTTAAAAATTCTATATACAGGAACAGAAAGTAAAATCTACATCCCCCCTGGGGACTATTTCCTGTCGGCCTCATCTTCGCTATCCTCGACATCGGACAAAAGTAATCAAGCACCACGCTCGTACGCCCTCGCTCTCGGCAACTCTTCCAAAAGGACAATTCCCCGTGCACGGATCTCCTCGAGAATGTTCCTCCAAGACATACAATGAGCATATTCTTTGATCCTGTCTTTGCGGTTGAGGGCCCTTCCCGGCTCAGTTTGGCAGCATCTTTCAAATAGACCACCACTTTTTGGTTGGCTTTAGTTCGGCTCATTGCGGCTTCAACCTCTTCAAAAGCTCAGACTCGAGCTTCGTAATCATATCTATTTGAACCAAGATGTTATCACGAGCTAAGAGAAGTTGAACCTCAAGGGTAGAGACTTTGCCTAGAGCACCCTCCTCCACGGAAGCCTGAGCGTTCGCCTGAGCTTTTAATTTACCGTACTTGCGCTTGGCTCGGCCAACTTCGTTCCAAAGGCGCTCTAGATCCTCCGTATTTTTCTGCAGCTGAAATAAACAAAATGTTAGCGTCAGGAGCTAGAAGAAAGAACACACGCTCGATCAAAACTAAATTACCTACTCCTTCAAATAGCTCTCATAATTCAAGATCCAACTCGCCTCATACTATAAGTGTGCCAGCTCGCTTTCCCTTTCTTCACAAAGGCGCCTAAGGGATTTCTCCTCATCCAGAGCTTTTCACAGCCTGGCCTCACGGCGAAGTAGCTCGGACTTAAGCTTGTCAAAGGTCTGCAAAGGAAAACACAATAAGGAAGGGAAGGCACGAAACTCGAAAAACATGTGCCAAAACTCACTGCATAGTGAAGCTGCTAGGCTTCCTCGAAGGTCGAGCACACATCTACTAGCCTGGCTCCCCCAGCTCCAAAGAAGTCAACCCCAATCGAGGCACCGCCGCTCAGAACATATGATCCCGGGTTTTTAGCATCTCTCAAAGTATCTCCGATGAAAAAAAGGACAATAGCGGAGGAAAAATCGCCTTTCCAAAACCATAAATCACGGGCGTAGCAGGCTCAGTCAATACTTCCACTTCGGGCCCCCGGTCCAGGTTCACCGTGCTTTTTGCACCATCTCCCTGCAAAGGTACCTCCTGCTTATTGTTATCATTCTTTGGCCTAGAAGCCAGCAACCCTTCTCCCTCTCCAAAGGGGCACGACCTCGCCTTAGAAGGATCCCTGACGCCTGTAATTTTAGGGTTAGCACACAAAAAGAGAAAGAGTTTTTCCAATCGAGAAAAGGGAAGGGAACAAATCTCACATCACATACCATGATGTTTTTCCTAGCATTGACCCCTAGACAAAACTTGCCACTGACGCTCGTCGTGGGTCGAGTGGGCCGCCAACTCTTGAGCCTAATTTGGCAGATTAGGGACCTCGCACGA
This sequence comes from Nicotiana glauca, assembly GCA_026770625.1. Taxonomy (NCBI): domain Eukaryota; kingdom Viridiplantae; phylum Streptophyta; class Magnoliopsida; order Solanales; family Solanaceae; genus Nicotiana; species Nicotiana glauca. The sequence goes on from MU713226.1 coordinate 26,867, forward strand.
CATCTATGAAATTGCTGCAAAAAAAGAAGAATGGAAGGCACGTTTACGAATCGAGCCTTCGCCAAAACAAAACTAAGAAGACGCGAAGTGTGCCACTTACGTGTATAATTCCATTCCTCAGTGAATGGCATAAACTCCATAGGGATAATATCAACAGTCCAAACTCGGAACAATCGAATCATCCACTCCCGATCTCCATCTATTTCATCATCAACAACAAAAGGTGTGGCCAACCGACATTGTAAAATTAACAGGCTTCGATGGTGAAAAGGCTGGTACAACCTGATAAGATAGCTGAGCGTGAATTCAAACCTTTCCTTCTCCATGAAGAATCTCATCATCAGTACTATCCGCCAAAATGACGGATGAATCTGCACCAAGGTGACCCGATATTTTTGACAGAAATCAAGCACAACCCTATCGGGGGGCTTAGCGTGAAGGGGTACATATATACGTTCAAAAACCTCTCAGTGTGGTCCGTAACGCTCTCTCCCGGGGAAGTTCATGCAATACTACCTTCTCCCCCCATCCACAGTCTCTCCTCATCGATTCGAGATACTCCCCTCCTATTGAAGAAATAGGCTTTGAGGTGCAATCCCGATAACCTCACACACTGAGAGTCTCTTCTGGTGGGAAACTCCCTCCCGAAGCCAAGTGCCAGAGGCAGAGCTCTTCTCTCCTTGCCAAGCAGATTCGGGCATAGCAACCATAGGTATAGAAAAATGAAGGAAGGGGAAATGAAGTCTTGGGAAAAATGTATGAGCTAAAAGAAAATTGGTGCGAGAAAGGAGAACTCTATGAAAGAGGACAATTGATTAGAATAACGGAATCTCCAAAAAAGGCGAACACAGCCCTATATATGGGAAAGGCGACAACCATCCGCCTGCCTCAAAGGCCAATTTAAAATGTTGACTAAAGCTTTTGTCGCTTTGGAAAGATACACCGGCGGAGTGGACTCGACCATTCATAACCACATCCTGCACCCGATACTGCCATGCGACACTTTAATGTTGAAAACCCTGCGTCAACCAAGCCCCGAGGTAGCGACCGACCTGGAGGACCTCCATCAAAAAGAAGTTAGGATCTAAGAAGCCATTGGCATTATTGCAAGTCCCGAGGTAGTACCCGACCTCGAGGGCCTCCATCTAAAAGAGGTTAGGCTCCAAGAAGCCATTGACATCATTGCAAGTTTCGAGGTAGTACCCGATCTCGAGAACCTCTATAAAGGGGAGATTGGTTCCAGAAAGCTATCAATGTCATTACAAGTCTCGAGATGGTACTCGATCTCGAGGGCTTCTCTCAAGAAGAAAATAAGCTCTAAAAACATACTAATGTAGGCTTGGCCTCGGGATACCATCTAAATCCTCATCCGAGATCTATATATAATGCCTTAAAGCTATCTACACTAAGTCTGAAACAAGCTCCAAGGTGGCCCGGGTTCGAGCAAACCCTCACTTGGAGACTACATTCAAAAACCTAAAGGCCGTCCCATTCTCAAACCTCCGAGCAAAATCCCCCCTCAAAGATTAGCGCCCTGAAGGCTAGGACTCGATCTAAGGATTCAAAGCCCTACTCCCATTCAATCTGAAGTCAGGCTCCTGACGACCCGAATTTATCAGGTCGATCCGAGTTCGTTCAAAAGAACGACAAATGGTTATGCGGGGAGTTGTGCTAGTCAATCAAAAGTCAGAAGAAATACTCGAACACGGGCTCAATATTTGCACCAATCAATGGGTCAAGTGCTCAGATTCTTCACAAGCACCATGTCTCCCTAGCGGAAATCTGTTCTCACTCTTTCGGCAGCTGTTATTGGGCTAATATACTGGGACACAGGCTCACGATGCCCCGACTTAAAAGAAGGTCTCTTAACCTTGAAATCTATGACGACCCAAAGGGTCATCACCAGATTTCTCCCTTATTCCGTGCTTCCAAGGCCTTTAAAACCTCACTTATAGTTGCCTCGATTTACGTGCGTAGTCCGAGCGCGTAGCCGGGAAGCTTTTATGTTGAAATATGTAAAATCTATAAAACATTCGAAGAATTTTGATATTAATATGGTTAAAGTTGACCTCGGTCAACATTTTTTGTAAACGTAGCCGGATCCGTGATTTGACGATCCCGGAGGGTCCACAGAAAAATATGGGACTCGAGCATGTGCTTGGAGCCGAAATTCGAGGTCTAGAACCCGGGTAAAAGAATTTTTCTGTTAAATTGTTTTTCTTAAATTATTAAGGAAAATGGAAGTGAAAATTTAGTAAAAGACGATAGTATCAGGCTCGTATTTTGGTTTCGACGCCCGGTACAGGTCTTAAATATGTGTTAAGCACTTTCTGTGAAGTTTGGTCGAAATTGGACGTCGTTTGACTTATTTCGGACCTAATTATCTAAAGTTAGACATTTAAGAAGTTTGAAATGAAAATGATGATTTTGAGGCTTGATCCATTGATTTTTATGTTGTTTTGGAAATTTGATCGCTCGAGTAAGTTCGTAGGATGTTATTAAGTTAGTGTGTGTGATTGGCTAGGAGCCCCGAGGGCTCGAGAGTGTTTTCGGGGGTGTTCGGGGTGGTTTGGAGTTAGAAAATATTGCAGAAAATCTGCTGTTGGCACTCAGTACTGTCCTTCTTCGCGTTCGCGGCCTTCA
>MU713226.1:45815-59140 GCA_026770625.1 Nicotiana glauca
AATCTTGAAAATACAAAAAAAAAATATAATAGTTTCGTTATAGATTTTGCATTGTGTAGTATTTTTATCTTATTTTTAAAGGAGTCAATTAAGGTGTTGGATCACAATTTTAAGAGTTTTAGAGACTAATTTTTGGCCCAATTCATATTAGTCCATTAAGCCTAGGGATCCTTCTAGACTCTTCTTTGAAAAAAAACAAATATAAAAAAAAGACTCTAAGGACTTAACACAAAAAGACCTAAGAACTAATTGACAAAATACACAAAATATAAACCTAGACCTAGACTCTACAATAAAAATGGGAGGAAATAACGCCTAAGATTCGGAGAACAAAAGCGGCGTTGTTTTATCAGTTTTAGTCTCTCCCAAATAAGGGTCGGGTCAAAAAACCTGTCTAGTCGTTCTTTGTTTGAAAACTCTTCATGTTTCCAGTCAAAAAGGGGCAGCTGTAGTCATGTGATTTTTTACCCTCCCCAAGATTTTTTATATTTTAACGCGTAAATATTTAATTTAGGCTTGATATAGCTACTTCAACTATTTTGGAATTCTTTACTTTATTTTCGTCATAAAAATAAAAATTACAAAAAATATATGTATATATATATATATATATATATATCTTAGTTTATGTATTTTTCATAAATTTAAAAAAAATACAAAAAATAGTACCTTATTTTTATCTTTACAAAATCTTGAAAATACAAAAAAAAAATATAATAGTTTCGTTATAGATTTTGCATTGTGTAGTATTTTTATCTTATTTTTAAAGGAGTCAATTAAGGTGTTGGATCACAATTTTATGAGTTTTAGAGCCCAATTCTTGGCCCAATTCGGATTAGTCCATTAAGCCTAGGGATCCTTCTAGACTCTTCTTTGGAATAAAAACAAATAAAAAAAAGACTCTAAGGACTTAGCACAAAAAGACCTAGGGACTAATTGGCAAAATACACAAAATATAAACTTAGACCTAGACTCTACAATAAAAAGGGGAGGAAATAACGCCTAAGATTCGGAGAACAAAAGTTGCGCTGCTTTCATCAAGGGCTAGCTCCCCCCCCTCATGGTCTTCAATGGAGACGGACCTGCTCACCTTCGTCTCTTAGAGGCCCAAGTCCTTCATCTCCTTTCTGATTCCAAGGAAGGAGTTTCAGCCATCGAACCCAAATGATCCCTTTCTTTTATGTTTGAATCACTTCTGAACTCTAGCCAAAAGGCAGCAAAGCTAGCCATGAAAATAACTTCAAAACCAGTTGTGTAAGTTCACCATTTTCGCCACCAAAGCAACGTGAAATAGCCCGAAACAATTCCAAAATCATGAGCTATTGTCATAGAGGTCGCTGGGTCCATTTTCTGGTTTAGTTTAAATTTTTCGGCGAGTTTCAATTGTGATTTGGAGTCGAGAAAAATAGAACAGTATTTCGAGGTCGTCATTTGTCGTTCTCTGTTCGTCGAGATTCGAAGGTTGTCGTTCTTCGCCCTTTGTTTCATTTCGTGTATTTATTAAATTATGGTTCAATGTGAAGATTAATGTGAATTCTTGTTGCTTGTGATATTCTGAGGAGGAATCTCCACTCTTAATCAAAATGAGTGTGATCGTTTGAGCTAATTCTCCAATCCGTTTCATGCAAAAATTGAGATAGAACTGTTATATTCATTTGTTGGTGCCCATGTTTAAAACAAGTACTAATTCTAAAAAAAAAAGTGTTTCGCCATTTGTAGCGGTATATGAATAACGGTGCGAAACCAGTGGATTTGTTTCACCGTAACTTGCATGTTCAGCCGGAAATATTGGTTGCTTATTATTTGCAAATTGTGAGATTATGATTAATTACTAAAATATAAGTCTGAAGTATTACAAATATGTTATGGCTTGATCATGTGAGAATCATTGTGCATTTGAAGTGGTTGTCAGGGCTAGAACATTAGCAGATAGAGAGACGAGAGAATATGTTAGAATTCAATGATTAGTGTGACTGCTAGTGTGCTTGCAACTTGAAATAATATTCCATGATTATGATTTGTTATGATTTTGTTTTAATTGCTAAAACCCGGGGGTGCATTTCATGTGACCCGGTTCTAATTCCCAACAAGGTTAAATAGAGCGTGTCGTGAACCACGGGTGCATTTCATGTGACGTGGCTTACGATATGTTTTAAATAACCTTGAACTAATTCCTTAAATAAAAACAATTTTAAAGTTAAAATGCACAAAGGTTTGAAAGTGCTCTAAAATTAGATAAACATGCCAATTATAACAGTTGAGCGACCGTGCTAGAACCACGGAACTCGGGAATGCCTAATACCTTCTCCCGGGTTAACAAAATTCCTTATCCGAATTTTTGGTTCGCGGACTGTAATAAAGAGTCATTCCTTTCTTCGATTCGGGATTTGAACCGGTGACTTGGGATACCATAATTATCCCAAGTGGAGACTCTGAATTTTTAATAAAATAATACCGTTTCGATTGTCACTTTATGTTGGAAAAAAACTCCCTTATTATGCCCTTCCGGGGGTGTAGTGAAAAAGAAGGTGTGACAGCTCTGGCAACTCTGCTGGGGATAAAAATCCAAAATTTTTGGTTCAGGGTTCAGAATTAGAGCTTAGATAAATTGTTATATTTGGCTTTATCTGATTTTGTTACATGTTTGGGCCTAATGTGCTAAGTGTTGCTTTTACCGCTTTGATATTCCGTGAACTGTATATAAACTGCTACAAACCCTTCCTCTCTCTGAGTCTTCTAAATCATAAATGAGTGTGCACTTCGTGTGACTTCTTTTCTCTTAGAGTCAATTCCCAAATTTAGAACGAGGTTCGGACAAGTTGCAAAGCCGGCGAAGCTTCTGTATTCCCGGTACGCTGCCCCCCCTCGGCCCGAGTTGTCTTCTCGGGTAAGCCAGGTCTAGAACAAATAAACTCAGGTGTTAAACCTAGAATAACTCAGCATCATGCCGGATCCCTAGTAGGAGCATTTCTTTGCATCATGTGCACTTGACTTAGGGGACTCAACACAGGGGTTGAGTCCGTCTAGGATAGGTGTACCCAAAATAACAGACAATCTTGATGCATCCTATGTGCTGCATGTTGCATTTATTCAAGGGTAAAAGAGTCATTTGGCGGACCAATGATAGCTGAGGGCAAATGAAAAAATAATGAAAAAAATGAAAAAAAAGGTGAAGTGTGAAGATAAAGCGAGTGGGTCCCAATTATATTTTCTGTCACATTTCTGTTAAGGAAGAAAAAGAGTTTGAAAATTTCAAAAAGATTTTGTACTTTTTATTATTTTTCAAAAAAATCAAAAATCAAAAAAAAAAAAGGGAAAAAAATCCAAAAAAAATTTAAAAGATTTTGCATGTTTCATCATTTTTCAAGAAAAGCAAAAAATATGTTTTCTCTAAATTTGTTGTTTTTTTAATTCTCAATCGTATCCAATCTACCCGAACTACGCATACCTGATTCTCGTCTTTCGGGGCGTGATACGTAGGCAACCCACATAGGGTCCGGTCTTCCTAGTAAATCTTAGGTTCTTGGATTTACGGGGTCTTAGCCAAATCTTGCATTTTTAGCCACTTTTAGCCACATAGATTAATTTTAGGAAAAAATAATCGCAAACATGTCTTGCCCGTGTCAATAGGGAATGTTATTGTCTCACATAGTGTTGGTTTAAAGTTTTTTCATACAGGTGTGGATTTATTTACCGGGGTTTGAGCATGACAGATACCCCGTGACCATCCAGTCAGGATCGCTCAGTCAGGAGTTGCTTAAGGAGATTTATTTTATTTTTATGTTTTGAGTCTGTTCTTCATTTTATGTCGTCTTTTACTTTCTAGTTTTGTACATAGTGTCATGTCTTTTGTTATTGTATTTTCTGCTTTATATTTAAAATAATACGTTGTAACTCAAAAATCCAAAAAAAAAAGAGATGTTGCATTTTATATTTCCATTATAAGTTTACTTTAGAATACTAATTCTAGAAATAAAAATTTTTTTTAGGCAATTAATATCTAGGACTTAAAATGAATTGCTTTTATGTTTTCTTTAGTATATTAGGACCAAAATTTAAAAAAAAAGAATTTTCTTTTAGTACTTCCTTAAAAGCTTTCTTTAAGGTGTTAATTCCAAAATCCAAAAAGATTTTCTTTTGAGGTGTTTCTTTGGGAAATTAGTGAAAAATAAAAAAAAAATCTTTTTATTTTTATTAGAACTTTAGGATATTGTACATAGAAAAAATACTTTATCTTTTGTTTATCATTAGAATTTCTTCTTTAGGCAATCAAAAATGAAATCCAAAAATATTTTGTTCTATCTTTTTCATGGCTTGTTTCGAAATCTTGCATCAATATCAAATGAAAATTCAAAATATTTTTCTATGGTTTATTCTTTAGATATTATTCCTAAAAAAAGAGTCAAAAATATTTTTTTTTCTTTTAGGATTTTTTCCTTAATAGAGTGTTCGTTTCAAAAGAGAGAAAAAAAATCGTTAAGCTTGAGTTTAAAATATGATATAGAACATTAAGGCTAGAAAATTTAAAAAAAAAGGATTTTGCTTCTTTTATTTCTCTTTTCTCATCAGAGTAGTCATTAAGGTAAAAAAAAAAGAGTGATAGTTTGTTTGCATTATTCTCGATCTTTCCAGAACTACGCAAACATCTGATTCATGCGGGGTCATGATACGTAGGCAACCTACATAGGGTTCGATCGAATCATTTTTTTTATTTATCAAAAGATAAAAGAAAAGAAAAAAGAGAGAAAAAAGGAAAAAAAAAAGGTGAAATCATGGGATGTGAGAAATGAGAGGGAAGAAAATATTGATAATTAGAGGGGAAAAGGGGAAAGAAAGTGAGCAAGCTAAGAAATGTGAGGAAAGAAAAGAAAAGAAAAGATTCAAATGGACAAATTGGGATGATGCCAAGTGACCTTATGAACCTCGATGTCAGTCTAGAATCATTAATTGTTGCTAGGTGCATTGCACGCAATGTGATATTTTTGCTGTTAAATACCTTAATGCTAACGGGATGACCCTATTTTGTTCCTTTTGTTATCTTCATTGAGCAGAAGGGTGGTTGGTTTGTGGTTTTTAAGTAACTCATCCATACAACACAAGGTCAACGAGCAAGGTAGCCATGGCTAGCAAAGACTTGGACACAGGGTTGGTTGATCCGTTTATGGGAATTGTTGAATCAGAATCTGAGTTGAAAGAAGAAGTCTTAAGGTTGAAAAGACAGATGGACGAAATATACCAAGAAGTGGGCGTCCTCCACCATCAATCCCCGATGCCCAACACTGTGCTCCAGAACCAATTTTCAAGGTCCCGGGTCCATACTCTCACACTCCTCATTTTGAGTCTCTCGGTGAGATTACAAAGCTTGCTAAGACAATGGATCAAGATGAGATATCCAGAAAGCTGAAAGGGTTTAAGATGCCGAAGTTTAATTTGTATGATGGGCGGGAAGATCCAGTAGCCCACCTGAGGGGTTTATTGCAGTGAAATGAGAAGTGTTGGAGAGGAAGATGACTTGTTTATGGCCTATTTCAGTGAGAGCTTGACTGGGGCAGCTTTGGAATGGCATAATCGTCAAGATGTCGGGAAGTGGTATACATTGGGCGACATGGCTCAAGATTTTGTCCAGCGCTTTCAGTACAATATAGACATTTCCCAGACCGCTCCTCCCTATCTCAGAAAGAGAAGAAACCCAAGGAAAGTTTTAGGGATTCTTGGCTCAGATGGAACGAACAAGTTGCTCGGGATAGTCCTCCCTTTGATAGAAAAGATGTTGCTGAGCCCCGCCAACGACTGGGTCCAGTGGTCATCCTTGCTAAACGCTTTCATAATCCACCCCAGTATTATCCACCGAACAACATCCAGTCATCAGTCCAACCACTAGGTCATTCCTTAGGGCGAGCACCAGCATCCCAAAATTCTCGTGTGCCTTCACAACATTTTCAAGCATCCAACAACCCTCGAAAACTGAGGCATGGAGGGAAACAAAGGCAAAAAGATAATTTCATGCCCATCGGAGAATCCTACACAAGAAAAGGCCTTTGAGCCTACTGTACGATGCTAGTACCACTTTAATGTCCAAGGGCATAGCATTGAAGATTGTCGCTCTTTGAAAAGGGAAATAGAAAGGATGATTCAAGAAGGGTAATTGTGAGAAATAACAGCGACAGGAAGCATTCGAATCCTCTTGGGAACTTGTTGATTAAAGTTGATAATGGTCATGGCAATATTGATGCGAAACTCAGTGGCTAAGATGCTGTGCTTTGTAATTGGGAAGACGCTCCATTTCTTGGTCAGCCGAAGTGGAGTTTTGGTGGTTTATTTTGTTATCATTTCTATTGTCCGGGTTATTTCAGGGTTGTAATCCGGATTTTGTCTTGTGACTCAAACCCTTCTATCCTTTCATTTTGCCTGGCTTGTTTAGTTATAGTAGCTCGTTTAGTGTTGTCTAGGTTTATTCCAGGGTTGTAACCACAGTCTAGTTTGCTTATCTTGTTGTTTGAACCGTTTCACCGTCTATCTAATACAATTTCCTATTTTCTATTATTTATAGTCATTTTCTTTTACTTAGTTCTCTTTTCTTTCCATAGTTCTTTTCCTATTGGCTCTAGTGACATGACATGCATGCGTAATTCTCGACCTGGGCTCAAAAGGTTAGTCATGAAGCATTGAAATAATTTTGAAAATGACAGGGCACTTGAGGGAAATAAGAACAGATTTGGACACTTTGAGATCATTTCGAGCCCGAATTGTGTGAAACTGGGGCAGATAGAACATAAAGAAACTCTATTGAAATGGATCATGCCGCATCGGGTTGAAGCTAAAGGCAAGTTTGCCCAAATTGACAGGGGTTGTTCGTGGTAATGAGAGTGAGAGTGTTTTCCAATTGCTTTGTATTTAACAGATGTAGAAGACAAATGTGTGGATATGGCTATCAATTCTGATGCATTAAAAAGATATTATGTATGATTTTTCTTTGGTTAAATTGTATTTGTATGTACTTGGCATGTTTTGAATATTGGAATGACGAAGACATTTTGTCTTGCTATCTAAACACTTTGTCCTTTGTTACCTCTTTTGAGCCTTATTTATCTTCTTTCATACCCCTCTTTCGAAATCAGTAGTAAAGATCAGAAACACAAGCGTGAAAGATAAGTAAAGGAAAAAGAGAAAAGAAAAGAACGAAAAGAGGGAGAAGGAAAATGGAAGAAGAAAAGAAAAAAAAAGAGAAAAAGAGAAGAAAAAGAAAAAGGAAAGGAAAAAAACAATAAAACAACAAAAAAAAAGGGGGAAGAAGAAAAGAAGAAAAGAAGAAAATAAGAGAAAGAAAAGAAAAAGAAAAGACGAATCATAACAACAAAGTAATTTTTATGTCATGAACTACGTTTGACCTGATTCCTTTAAGGATACGTAGACAGCCTCACGGTTCGGTCCCATCAAAATAAAATCCAAAAGTCCCCAAGTAAAGAAACTGGGGCAGAAGTTGTAGTTTTTATAAGAAAACTGATTCCGAAAGTTATTATTTTGAACCCATCTGAATTGTTTTTGAGCCTTTTGATACCCTTTCTTTCTAACCCTATCCAAAAGCCCACATTACGGTCCAAAGAAAGACCTTCCGATCAGTCTTCGAAAAATGCCAAGTCGAGTAAGTAGAAGTGATTCATATGAGGGGCAACACTCTGGTTCAAATAGGAAAAAAGGAAAAATGAGAGAGTCTTATCGATGAAAACCTTCAGGGGTACCGCAAGGTGATGAAAGCTGAGAGAAATCAAAAATGAGAGAGTCTTATTGGTAAAAACCTTCACGGGCACCATAAGGCGATGGTGAGTTGAAAGAAAGACCAAAATGAGAGAGGCTTGATGGTGAAAACCCTTCGGGCACTACAAGTCGAATAAGGATTGTGAATTAGATTGGATAAGCGGAGGATGGAAGCCTAGTTTCATGGCAAAAAGGTACAACAAGAGCTGGACATCAAATTTGCTTAACAGAATAGGCCGCAGGTGCATGTCATGGTCATTAGAGTTGGTATCCATATCCGATAGGTTTCTACTTTGTAGTTTTCTTGCTAGGAATCATCTCTTTCCATTGTCCTCTACTCTGTTCCTTTTGTCTTGTTTACTTACTCTTCATGAGTCTGTTTGGTCAGAACAAGTGAGAAATGACTTCAAAATTTGTCACCAGCTTTCCAATTGCACAAAACGGGATCTGGTTAACATATCAAAGTGTCATAAGTCAGGAAAGAACAGCAAGCACACTGAGTTGGTAACAACCAACATGCTTTGGGATCCTTGTGAAATACAAAAGCTTGGTATATATCAATTCATGGACAATGCAACAGAATGTGGGCTAGGGTGAACAGATCAAAGGTATTTTCTGTAATAAGATGGACAAAAAGGGTGGTAAACCAGTGACAAGCAAGATCTTCGAAGAAGAAATCGAAGTTATCATGGCTAGCGATGGAGCAATAGACCTCAAGGTCAGAGCCAGTGGTTTGAGTCAAGAAAGAGCAGCATACATACTGAGGGGGTAGCAATTGACGTGCTTTGGGGTTCATGTGAGATACAAAGGTTTGTAAATGTCAGTTCATGAGCAATGCAATAGATATAGGGTGTTGGGTTTGAACGGAGAAGAGGTATTTTCTGTGTTAATGGTAGCAAAGAAAGTGGTTAGTCAATAAACAAGCAAGGTCTTCAAGTGGGAATCAGTTATCATGGCAAGTGAAGGAACAATAGACCTCAAGTCCAGAGCCAGTGGTTTAAGTCAAGAAAGAACAACATGCGCAATGAGTGGGTGGCAATTGTCGTGCTTTGAGATTCATGTGAAACATAAGGGCTTGGTAAATGTCAGGTCATGAGCAATGCAACAGATAAAGGGAAGCGGGTCTGAACAGAGAAAGGGTATTTTCTGTGACAAGTATGGCAGAGAAAGTGGTTAGTCAATAAACAAGTAAGGTCTTCGAGTGGAAATTAGTTATCATGGGAAGTGAGGGAGCAATCACCCTCAAAGTCAAGGCCACAAACCAACCACCATATTTTTTAAAAACTGACAAGGTTTTTCTTTGATTTGAAACAGGGGCAGAAAATCTCGTTTGTTTCGGAGAAACCCACCGTAATGAAAGGCAAGCACCAGACAGGTATGACCGTAAATTCACAGGACGCTCCTGAAAAATAGGACCTAGTTTAAAATTCAAAACAATCATGAGTAGCATAATCTAGCATAAATGTACCACCAAAGGAATATAAGTTGGCTTCAAAGTTTGCATGTTCAAGATAGGATTCAATTAGGAGTTTTCAAGATCCCCCTGAATAATGGGACCTAGTTTTAGATTTCCGTTAGATAACAAGATTTAGCGTAATATATGTCGTAAGGAGGTATAATTCAACCATAAGAGTTCTATTGTAGGGTAGTATAATTCAGCTGTAAAAATTCTCACTTTTAAGATAATACTTGATTTTCAGGACCCTCCTGGACAACGGGTAGTAGTTTAAGACCCTCTTAGATAACAAGACTTAGCGGAAGTAATACCTTTATAAGATATAACTTAGGATTATAATTTTCATTCAATTAAGAGTCGTCAGGACTGTCACTCCTCCTTTTTACCAAAAATATCGGCTTTACTACACCCCGGGGAAGGGATATAATAAAGAAGGAGTTTTTTCACTTTAAGGACAATCGAAACGGGATTCATTTTTTTATTTAAGATTCAGAGTCGCCACTTGGGAGATTTATGGTGTCCCAAGTCACCGGTTTGAATCCCGAATCGAGGAAGGGTTTGACTCTGTTTAACAGTCGCGAACCAGAAATCCGGGTAAGGAATTCTGTTAACCCGGGAGAAGGTGTTAGGCACTCCCGAATTCCGTGGTTCTAGCACGGTCGCTCAACTGTTACATTTGGCTAAAATATTTGATTTTGATACATGTTATCCTATTTGTGCAATTTTAGAATTAATTACCGCTTTTTCAATTACTACTTTTTATTTAAGAGAATGAACGTCGTTTAAGACCGTATTTTCTGATCACATCACATGAAATGCACTCGGATCCTCGACACAATCTTATTCGACATTTTCGGAGTTGGATTTGGGTTGCATGAAATGCACACCCGTATTAGGAAAGTAAAATTATTAAAAAATGTGCCTAAAGCGGCTAACGTGTTATATCTTTTTGGAAGACCATGAAATTCGCTAAATGGCCTATCCCGAATACTAAGTATTTTTTTAAGTAATTAATGAGGGCCCCACAATTGTGTATTTTTGATTTGGCGAGGCTCGTCTTATTTTTTCATTTTTATTGAAGGCCAAACTAAAGTAACTAAATTCTCTATTTTTGTTTTGTCTCTAAAGGTTTATTAATCCATGAATATAAATTCGAGTCTTAAATTCAAGTCCGGATTCAAATAAAAGGAGAAATCCTTTTAGCTTGAACCCGCTACCTAATTCAAAACTTAATTTCATATTTATGAATTAATTTCCCATATTCCTAATTATTTATTTTAAAAGCATCACTGTCTCTTGTTTTACGCTTGATGTTGTTTGGGCCCAATACCAAATTGTCATTTTTTTTATCATATTCAAGTAGCTACCATATCTCTTCTCTTTTATTGCAAATCCATTTTATTATTGACAACAGAAAAAACAAACAAGATAGAAACTATAATAAACGGAAGTAATTTTTGTTGCACATCACCGTAGTAATTAATAACGTTCGTAACTCTAGTCTTAGTTTCGTTTCAATTAAACTCGAAATGAAAGAATAGAACTATGCATTCTTCTAACAGACGAAACACGTGATTCTGCAAATGTTATTGTGAGCAAATTTATGTCCAAACTTGTCCATTTAACCATCAAATTATTAATCAATTCAAACTTAATCCAGAACTGATACCTAATGCTTAATTCCAGTGATTCACTAGTGTTAACTACAGACCTGGACTTGTCATGAATTGAATTTAACATGACAATATATGAATTATTTCTGGTCCTAGAGTTCAGGACGTCACAATATTAACACACGAGCACTACTGTTCCAAATCTAAGCTAAAGAATAACATGCTATCAATTTATACAATCCAGTTCAACCAGTCCAATTATACTACAATTTTACACAGTCCATATAACAATCCGAATTATAGAGTCCACAACTTTATTAATACAATTGAAGTAAGTATCGAATGAATCAATGAACAATTAATACTAAAGTCTAATTATCTAATTAACATCAACATGAAACTCAAATATTTCATCACTTAAGCTTCAGAATAATCTTCACAACTTGAGCTTGATAATATACCTGAAATAACAAGGAAATGGAAGAGAGGAGATGAATCAGCAGCAGCAACACTCAGTAGATCATAGCAACCACATATGTGAGTTCAAATAACAATGATCGACCCAATTCCAGCCCAGAAATATAGTTATCCGTCCAGGAATAGATCAGAAATGTTTTTAGATAAACAAATTCAATAGATCAAGCCAAAACTGATTTGAATTCATCCAAATAACCTTCAAATCAAACTTAGAAGCACATCTAACAACACAACCTCTAAATTGATCCAAAATTGTTCCGATTTAATTCAAAACCAATTCAAAAACCAATTAGAAATGCTTCTGGACCTTGGCTGCAACAGATTGAACTTGGAGATGTACTTCGATCACTAAAATTAGAAATCAGCCTAATGCAACAGTAATTTTTCGTTGGTTTTCTACTGATTTTCTATTTTTTTTTTGAATTTTTGACATGAATTCAGATTTTAAAGAGGAGATTGTGATCTGAAATTCTTAATTTCAGATCTGGAATTGGACAAATATTTTTTTTTTGGGGAATTTTTTGGGTTTCAAAAACTTCTTAAACAAGTAGAAGGACTACCTATTTATAGACACAATTGGGAGGGAATTTCAGATTTTTGTTTTACCTATTAGTCCCTATGTTATTTCTGTTTTTTACCTCTTATTTCTGACTTGTCTTACAAGTTACTACACCTAGTTTATTAAAACATATACTAAAGCCCATTCTAGAAGGTTCTAGTTGCATCTACCATGTTCCTATCCCTTTGAAATACCTATTCTACCCTCACTTGCATTCTAAAATTACCAAATTTGATTAAGCTACCTTTTTCCATTACCCAAATTGCCCCTGAGGTTCCATGAAATTACTACTACCCTATTTTAATATTCTAAAAGTGCCCCCACTTTACTCTTAGAATTAACAACCTTATATCAATTAAACCCTAATTAATATCTACTAGCTATAACCACACTTATCTTGAACCTATTTTATTAAAGCTAGACAGTAATCTAACAAATTCTCAATTAATGCTAATTAACCCTATCTAACATCAATTATTGGAATTCAAACAATATCAATTAAAAATCAGAGCAAGGTAAATTTGAAGGCCAAATTAACAATGAAATTAAAACTAATCTATAAGAATTCGACATAATGAAATCCAACTAGAATTAAAACAAATCATCCGAACAAAAGTCCAATTAAAACCCTAAGGCCCCTATTTAAAGCTAAAATAGATTTTACTGATTAAAGCTAAAAACAAAAAGATTAAAAGCGAAACCAAAAATCAAAAAAGAAAGGAACAAAACCTACTGACTAGCACTCAAAGCAAAAACAATCAAACTTAAATGGTTTCCACAAATAAACCTAGGCCTATACTATCAAATGATTGCACACGAAGTCTTGGAACAAAGAAAAATAATAATAAGTAACAAAATAATGAGAACAGAAGAAAGAAGGAAAACAACAAAACAACACAAATAGAATTAAAAAAAAGATGGGGAATACCTAGTTAACCATACTCAACTAGTAAATCCAAAAGAAGATGGAATCTTGACCAGTTGGCGGAGGAGATGATTATATGACGTCTTCCAATGGGATTCCATGGAGGATGAAGACAGATTTATAATGGGGGGCACCAAAATGGTATGGGGTGTGAGTTTGGTAGCGTTCTATGGTGACGCCGCCGCCGGAGAACCCAAAGGCGGCGCTAGGGTTCCAAAGATTTGAAGAGTTCTGACGGTATTCGGGGAACGAGGGTTGATGATTTGAATAGAGGAGGAGAAGAGGAAAACTTTGGTCTAGGTTTGGTTGGAAATGGATACTTGCCGCCGCCATGAGCGAATTCCGGCAGGCGGCGAATGGTGGCGGCGATTGGTGAAGTGTACGAGGGAGGGGACTCTGTCTCTGATTTAAGGTTAACGTCTTAATGCAGACATATACTCTTAATATCAATCATTAATTCGTTGCCATTGGATCAACTAAAATGAAAGTCCAAGATTAACTGACGCTCCAACGACATCTTTTTTTTTGGGGGGGGGGGGG
>MU713227.1:0-20671 GCA_026770625.1 Nicotiana glauca
GAATGAATCGGATAGAATTGAGTTGGTTTTAGTTGGAAATGAGGCACTTAGCCTCTTAGAAGAAAGCTTGTTTTAAAAAAGTCAACCAGAAGTTAACTATGTGGTAAGAGGGCTCAGATGTGAATTCCGGTGGTTCCGTTAGCTTCGGGGATGATTTGTGACTTAGGAGTGTGATCAGAATCGAATTTGGAGGTTTGGTGTAGAATTAGGCTTGAATTGGCGAAGTTTGAATTTTGGCGAATTCCGGTTGATAAGTGAGATTTTGATCTGAGGGTCGGAATGGAATTCCGAGAGTTGCAGTAGCTTTGTTAGGTGATTTTGGATATGTCTTCAAATTTTCAGGTCATTCGGACATCGTTTGGTTGGGTTTTTGATCGAATGTGCAATTCGGAAGTTTTTAAGAAACTTAGGCTTTGATTTGGTGAAACTTGATGATTTTGAAGTTAACTATAGTGATTTGATGATTCGAGCAATTTTGAATAAGGTATTAGATCATGTCTGCGCTTTTAGTTGAGGTCCCGGGGGCCTCGGGGTAAGAACGGATGTTAAAAGGAGCGCAGAGGCGAGTTTGGCTTGGGTGGTGAAGTTCCGCAGAAGCGGAACTTGGTCCGCATAAGCAGGGACGCAGGAGCGGAGTATTGACCGCAGAAGTGGACTTAAGGATCCGCAGAAGCATGTTTCTGTGTCGCAGAAGCGGTCGTGGGAAATTATGTGAAAAACCGCAGAAGCGGATAGTTGGGCGCGGAAGTGATACCGCAGAAGCGGTTATGGGAACCGCAGAAGCGGTTATGGGAACCGCAGAAGCGAAAATCTGGATTGTGTTTAATGAACAGTGTTCACGAATTTTAGAAGATAAGAAAACATTTTAGACTTCGGGAAGAGGCGATTTTGGGCGATTTGGAGACGATTCGAAGGTGATTCCACCAGTTATGAATTTATAGCCTCGAAAAATGTTGTTATGGTGTAAAAACAAGGATTTATACACTGAAAATCCAAGGATTTAAGGGGTAAAAATGGAGGTTAGGGCTTGAAACCTAAGAAAGTGTAAATTTGGAATTTGAGGGGTCAAATGGACTCCGATTTTGATGAATTTGATATGGGTAGACTCGTGGCGAGTCGAGGAGTCCGGTAATATGAATTTTGTAATTTTTTGAGAAGTGGGCCCGGGGCTCAGGGTTTTTCTAGTTTCGAGATTTTTGATATTTTTCGATTGGTTATTGTTCCCTTAGCATATTGTAATGCATTCGCTCTGATTTTGGTTAGATTCGATGCACGTGGAGGCCGAATTGAGGGGCAAAGGCGTCGCGAGCTAGAGATTTCACCGGTTCGAGGTGAGTAATACTTATAAATGATATCCTGAGGGTTTGAAACCCCGGATTTGCACATCATAGTGCTGTATTGTGGTGACTTGCATGCTAGGTATGAGCGTGGGGTAGAGCACCGTTAGGGATTGTGACTTGGTCTGTCCCGGTTGTTGATTTTATTGCGTGATTGACTTAAACCTACTTGATGCTATCATGATTTGGGCTGATTGCCATGTTTTGGGCTTCGTGCCGATTATTTGGATCCCTTAGGGATTATTATCATTGTTTCCATGACGCTTAGCATGTTTTCATGATATCAGTCCTAAGTTAAACACTGTCTTGAAATGATTAGTGAATTTCTAAAGTTTAAACACTTAATCTATAATTCCTAATAATTGGAACTGGAAATGATAACTTGACTGTGCCTGTGTGGCTTATATGCATATATCTGGACTGAGCGTGGATCGAGCTGCACGCCGCAGCGAATGCTACGATGATAGTGTGCTTGGGCTATAGGAGCCCCTCCAGAGTCTGAACCCCCACAGTGAGCGCGGGTACCCAAATGGATCGGGTTGTATGCCGCAGCGGTCATGTGCATTGCATTGCATTTCACGCATTGATTCTTGTTTGTACTACGTGGCATGACATTTAGCACTCTCATATCATTGACATCCATGTTATTTCTTGCACTGTGTACCAGATACCCTGGTGTTATTTGTAAATAGAGTGCTGTGCCCGAGGGGCTGACTTGTGTGCGGATTTGCACTACCAGATATCGCGTACATATGCTTACTGTTGGAAAACAAATATTTTCAAAAGAGATTTTAAACTGAGCTAGATGTTTCTAAAGGATTTTCACAGTTTTACTATTTTCGTTCAAAAGGTTATACTGTAATATATAGCATGATGGAGTGTTCTTACGTGATTTCTTATCGTTCAGTTATTATTTACTCTTATTACCACTGAGTTGGAAGTACTCACTTTACTCCCTGCACCACGTGTGCAGATTCAGGTGTCCCGGGAGCATAGTTAAGCTATTTGTTGCTTCAGAGCTTTTCAGGAGTTGTCGAGGTAGCTGCCTGACGTTCGCAGGACTCGAATCCTCCCCTATTCCTTTATTATTTCCACATTTTAGAACATTAGTATTACTGAGGATGTATTATTTTGTTATCTTAGAGGCTCTAGACTCATGACCCCAGGTCTTTGGGAGATGTTGGCTAAGTCAGTGATTCATACTGTCTCTATCTAGATTATTGGTTAATAGACTTGTTAAACGGTAATTTAATGCTATAAATTGGAAATGGGTGGTGTGATTGAGTTGTGAGTGTTAATTGGTCGGGCTTGCCTAGAAATTGTGTTGAGCGCCATCACGACCGGGATTGGGGTCGTGACATCAGGGTCATCCATCTGGGAAGCATGCCACCGCACCACGTTGTTTTGAGTGCGTGGATGTAGGCCACATGAGGAGATACTGCCCCAGGCTTAGGGGCAAGGCAGTACAGGAGGGGTAGCAGCCCATGACTCCAGTACTAGCGGTCCAGCCGCCTAGAGGTGGAGAGTAGACTGGTAGAGGTCGTTCCAGGGGTAGAGGCCAGACAAGGAGAGGTCAGCCAGCTACTACTCAGTCAGTTGGAGGCCAGTCAGCTGGTGCTCCAGCTGGATTCTATACTCTCCCCGCCAGGCCAGATGCATTGGCCTCAGATGCCATCATCACAGGTATTATTTTCGTCAGTGGTAGAGATGCATCAGTATTATTTGATCCAGGATCTACTGATTCATGTGTATCATCTCTTTTTGCTCGTTTCCTGGCTATTTCTCCTGAGCCTTTGGGTGTTCCTGTTCATGTGTCCACTCCTATGGGTGATTCTGTGGTTGTGAACCAGGTCTACCGGTCTTGTATGGTTACTTTTTGTGGTCTTGAGACTAGAGCAGATCTCTTGTTGCTCGATATGATTGATTTTGAGGTTATTCTGGGCATGGATTGGTTATCTCTATACCACGCCGTTCTAGATTGCCATGCCAAGACAGTTTCTCTAGTAATGCTAGGGTTGCCGAGACTGGAGTAGAGGGGTTCCACTATGGATACACCTAGCAGGGTCATTTCCTTCCTGAAGACTCAACACATGGTTGAGAAGGGGAGTTTGGCCTACTTGGGTTACGTTCGAGACACCACCGCAGAGTCTCCGACGATTGATTCAGTACCAGTAGTCCGAGAGTTCGCCGATGTTTTTCCTTCTGATCTTCCTGGCATGCCTCCGGATCGTGATATTGATTTATGTATTGACTTGGCTCCGGGCACTCAACCTATATCTATCCCACCGTACCATATGGCTCCTAGGGAGCTGAAGGAGCAGTTGGAGGAGTTGCTGGCTAAGGGGTTTGTTAGGCCCAGTGTATCGCCTTGGGGTGCACCGGTGCTGTTTGTAAAGAAGAAGGATGGGACTATGCGGTTGTGTATTGATTAATGCCAGTTGAACAAAGTCACCATCAAGAACAAGTACCCATTGCCCCATATTGATGATTTGTTTGACCATCTACAGGGTGCTAGGGTGTTCTCTAAGATTGACCTGATGTCAGGGTATCATCAGTTGAAGATTCGGGATTCAGACGTTCCGAAGACCGCATTCAGGACTAGATATGGCTACTATGAGTTCCTGGTGATGTCATTTGGCTTGACTAATGCTCCAGCGGCGTTTATGGACCTGATGAACAGGGTGTACATGCCCTATATTGATTCCTTTGTTATCGTCTTCATTGACGATATCTTGATATACTCGCGTAGTCTGGGGGAGCACGAGCAGCATTTGAGAGTAGTGCTTTATGCTAAGTTCTCCAAGTGCGAGTTTTGGCTAGAGTCAGTAGCATTCTTGGGGCATGTAGTGTCAGGAGAGGGTATTAAAGTGGATCCCAACAAGATTGAGGCAGTTCAACGTTGGCCACGTCCTACTTCAGTGATTGAGATCAGGAGTTTCTTGGGGTTAGCAGGTTATTACAGGCGATTTGTGCAGGGCTTTTCATCTATTGCATCACCTCTGACCAGATTAACCCAAAAGGGTGCCCCATTTTGTTGGTCCGATGATTGTGAGGAGAGCTTCCAGAAGCTCAAGACGGCCTTGACCACGGCACCAGTTCTTGTATTGCCTTCCAATTGGGGGATGTATACAATGTTTTGCGACGCTTCTCGCGTTGGCTTGGGATGTGTATTGATGCAGGAAGGGCGATTTATTGCATATGCTTCACGTCATCTGAAGGTTCATGAGAAAAATTACCCTATGCACGATCTAGAGTTGGCGGCGATTGTTCATGCTCTTAAGATATGGAGGCATTATTTATATGGAGTGTCATGTGAGGTTTATACCGATCATCGCAGCTTGCAGAATTTGTTCAAGCAGAAGGATATTAATTTGAGGCAGTATAGGTGGCTTGAGCTACTAAAAGATTATGACATTACCATTCTCTATCATCCAGGCAAGGCAAATGTTGTTTCGAATGCCTTGAGTAGGAAGGCGGAGAGCATGGGTAGCTTGGCGTTCATTCCTGATGAGATGAGACCATTAGCTTTGGACATTCAGTCTTTAGCTAACAGACTTGTGAGATTTGATATTTCAGAGCCCAGTCGGGTCCTAGCATGTGTGGTTGCTCAGTCTTCGTTGTTGGGGGAGATTAAGGCCCGACAGCTCGATGATCCACATTTGGTAGTTCTCAGAGAGATGGTACTTTAAAGAGGTGCCAAGGAGATTTTTATTGGCGAGGATGGTGTGTTACGGATTCAGGGCCATGTATGTATTCCTAATGTTGATGGCTTGAGAGAGCGGATTCTGGAGGAGGCCCACAGTTCGAGGTACTCCATTCATCCAGGTGCTACAAAGATG
Source organism: Nicotiana glauca (assembly GCA_026770625.1). Taxonomy (NCBI): domain Eukaryota; kingdom Viridiplantae; phylum Streptophyta; class Magnoliopsida; order Solanales; family Solanaceae; genus Nicotiana; species Nicotiana glauca. The sequence continues at coordinate 5,177 of MU713227.1, forward strand.
TACCGTGACTTGAGGCAGCATTACTGGTGGCGGAGAATGAAGAAGGATATTATGGTGTATGCAGCTAAATGTTTGAATTGCCAGCAGGTCAAGTATGAGCACCAGAGGCCAGGTGGCCTAGTTTAGTGGATGCCCATTCCGGAATGGAAGTGGGAGCACATCACTATGGATTTCGTGGTTGGGTTGCCGCGGACTCAGCGGAAGGTTGACTCAGTGTGGGTTATTGTGGATAGGTTGACCAAGTCAGCTTCCTTCATTCCGGTGGCGACTACTTACACGGCGGAGAGATATGCCCAGATTTACATTCGAGAGATAGTGAGATTGCATGGTGTGTCGGTCTACATCATATCAGATAGAGGCCCTCAGTTCACTTCCCACTTCTGGAGAGCTGTTCAAAGTGAGTTGGGGACCCGCGTGGAGCTTAGCACGACATTCCATCCTCAGACCGACGGGCAGTCGGAGCGGACAGTTCAGATTTTAGAGGATATTCTTAGAACATGCGTGATTGACTTTGGAGGGCAGTGGGATCAGTTCTTACCCTTGGTAGAGTTTGCATATAATAGTAGCTATCAGTCCAGCATAGAGATGGCCCCGTATGAGGCATTATATGGTCGTTGTTGTCGTTCTCCGATCAGGTGGTTTGAGCCTGGTGAGGCTAAGTTGCTTGGTATAGATTTGGTTCAGGATGCCTTGGATAAGGTAAAGTTGATTCAGGAGAGGCTCCGCACAGCTCAGTCTAAGAAGAAGAGTTACACGGATTAGAAGGCGCGTGATGTATCATTTATGGTTGGCGAGAAGGTTCTCTTGAAGGTTTCGCCCATGAAGGGCATTATGAGATTCGGAAAGAAGGGCAAGTTGAGCCCAAGGTTTATTGGCCCCTTTGAGGTGTCGAGGCGAGTTGGAGAGGTGGCCTATGAGCTTGCTTTACTTCCCAGTTTATCAGGAGTTCATCCAGTCTTCCATGTATCGATACTCCGGAAATATCATGCGGACTATTCCCATGTGTTGTATTTCAGTACCATTCGGTTAGATAAGAGCTTGGGCTACGAGGAGGGGCCAGTTTCCATTGTTGATAGACAGAACCGCCAGTTGATGTCGAAGAGGATTTCTGCGGTAAGGTTCCAGTGGAGGGGCCATCAGGTCGAAGAGGCGACCTGGGAGTCCGAGGAGGACATGCGGAGCCGATATCCCCACTTATTCAGCAGTCCACGTACTTTTCTATGTCCGTTCGAGTACGAACGTTTGTTTAAGAGGTGGATAATGTAACGACCCGACTGGTCGTTTTGCACTTTCGAACCCCATTCCCTCAAATAATACTTTCCGCACTTGCTTTAGCTAATTTATGACTTTCGGGGGCGGGTGGTTTGGAAGTTAGAAGAGTTTTAAGCAATATTAAGCCTAGTTGCTTCTTTAAGTTTCTTCAAAAAGGCCAAGTTTGACTTCAGTCAACATTTTGGGGAAACTGGCCCGGAATTATGATTTGATAATTTCTGAGGGCCCGCGGGAAAATATGGGACCTGGGCGTATGCCCGGAATCGAATTCTGAGGTCCCTAGCCCAAGTAATGAATTTTTATGTAAAATTGTTAAGTTTGAGTTTCAAAAATCTAAATAAACTAGGAAATCATTGTTTTCATAGGTATCGGGTTCGGATTTTGATTCCGAAACTTGGTACAAGTCTGAAATATCAGTTAAGACCTACCGGTAAAATTTGGTGTCCATCCGAGTAGTTTAAGGGCGTTTTGACCCGTTGAAGGAGAATTTAGAATTTGAAATTCAATGAATTGATTCATTTGGTTTTGGGGGTTGGTTCCTCGATTTAGCGTTGTTTTGGATGTTTCGAGGGTTCGGGTAGGTGCGCCTCGTGATTTCAGACTTGTCGGTATGTTCGAGCGGGGCTCGGGAGCCCCGAGCATCAAATGGTCGAGTTCGAGTGAAGTTGAAAACTCAGGAAAAACTCCATCTGCTGCTTCTGTCAGAACCGCTTCCGCGGCTCTTGGACCGCAAAAGCGAGACCACAGAAGCGGTCGCCTCATCGCGGAAGCAGAAAGGATCAAGTCCTGGGAAACCGCAGAAGCGGCCCAGGGACCGCAGAAGCGATCCCGCTCCTGCGACCCCCAGACCGCAGAAGCGGTCCGGCTCAGTTCCCCTATTTCGCAAAAGCGGCCCTGGGACCGCATAAGCGATTCCGCCTATGCGTCCCCCAAACCGCAGAAGCGGTCGAGCCCCAGTTGCCAAGAAGCCGCATAAGCGGCCATTTTTCCTTAGAAGTGAGATTTCTTCCGCAGAAGCGAAAATCGCTGGAGACAGAAGCTCATTTAATATGAGCTCAAGCTGATTTCTTCCATATTTCCATCAACACTTAGGTGGTTTTGGTGATTCCAAAGGGGAGGTTTCAACATAACATTTCGAGGTAAGTAATCGCCACTCGTTTTTAGTTCAAATACATAAACATTATGTAGATTTAACACTAGAAATTTAGCAAAATCAAGGGATTTGAGCTAGACCTAGGGTTTAATGAAAACTAAGGTTTTAGAACATAATTTGCAATGTAATGAACTAGAAATCATATATTTGTGATCCTTAGGTGATAGACAATAACTTTCTTCAAAACATCTCGGAATACGGGCAAGTGAGCCCGGGGTCGGAATTTAGGAAAACTTGTGTTAATGGCTAGGAAATTGCTTAATAGCTAGAATTCAACCTTGTAAGCCTTTATTTACAAGTTCTTGCTTCGTTTGATTAGTTTGGGATTGTCTGGCTTCGAATTAAGGACTTGGGCTCGTTCTTGGATATTGGGAGTGCACTTTGGAGCGAGGTGAGTCTCCTTTCTAACCTTGTAAGAGGGAATTGTCCCCATAGGATTTTGAATAAGTAATTATTGCTAAATGCGGGGGCTACGTACGTACGAGGTGACGAGAGTCCGTGCGTAGCTGCTATATGATAATTGTTCGGGTAGTTTAGGACCCATGTCATGTCCAATTGGGGAATGTTTATTACTTTAAATTGCCAATATGATCCTTAGGTTGCTAGAGACTTGAGGAAATGAAAGTGAACATATAAATTGTTGAGCCTTGGTAGGAGTTCCCTTGTATGTAATTGAGCCTTATGTGCTTTTCTTGATATTTCTTGATGATTATGGATCGGGCCGATCGCCTCAGTGATAATAGATGCATCTATGGTTTGTGCCGCTCGACCCTCGGCAGTGCACAATTTATTTTCTGTTGGAGCGGGCCGTCTACCTCGGCATGTTTGTGCATGGTTTATATGCTTACACTTAATTATGACATGATCACCCATTTGATATAAAAAGGAAACTGGTAATTTAATTAAGGCAAGAACATGAATATGACTCTTCTGTTGAACTTGTGTTATTGGGAATCTTTCATGTTGTATATCTCACTCTATCATATTATATTATTTTGACCTTAGTAAGTATCAAGTCGACCTCTCGTCTCTACTTTTTCAAGATTAGACGGGATACTTACTGAGTACATGTGGTTTATGTACTCATACTACACTTCTGTACTTAAATGTATAGGATTTGAGGCAGGTGGATCTGGACATCATCCTGGTGCGCAACAGTGAGCACGCTTAGGGACTTCTATGGTGAGCTGCCATCTTTCTCATGCCGATCCGCAGCCGAAGGAGTCCTTTCTTGTATTTTTAATTTCTGTCTATTCTGATTCAAACAGTAGGACAGTGTTTTATATTTTTTGTGTATATTCTACTCGTCGCCCGTAGCTTGTGACACCAGGTTCTGGCACACACTGTAGTAGACATTTATTTTGGGATTTGTATCGCTACGTTAGCACTTTATGATTTTTTTTACTAGCTTCATCTTGACTCGAAAACTTTAGTATCTCTATCTTGGCTAAACTAAAATGAGGACTTAATTATACTTTCGCACTCGGCTGGCCTAACCATGGTGTTAGGCGCCATCATGACCTATTATGAAAAATGGGTCGTGACAACGCGTCCCAAGAATTCCACTAAAGTGAGCCAAAAATCACACTTGGAGAACTTGGCATAAAACTTCTCCTCCCTCAACCGCTGAAACACAATCCTCAAATGCTGGGCATGCTCCTCCTAGCTAGGGGAATACACCAGGATATCATCAATGAATACTATTATAAACAAGTTAAGATAAGGCTATAATACACTGTTCATCATATGCATGAATGCTGCTGGGGAGTTGGTCAGGCCAAAAGACATCACAAGGAGCTCTTAATAACCATAACGGGTCTTGAATGTTGTCTTTAGAATATCTGAGTCCCGCATCTTCAACTGGTGATACCCAGACCTCAAATCAATCTTAGAGAACACCCTCGCTTCTTGAAGCTGGTCAAATATATCATCAATGCTCGACAAATGATACTTGTTCTTGATTGTAACTTTGTTCAACTGCCTATAATCAATGCATATCCACATAGTGCTATCCTTCTTCTTCACAAACACAACCGGTGCACCTCAAGGCGACACATTAGGCCTAATAAACCTCTTATCAAGAAGTTCCTAAATATGCTCTTACAATTCTTTCAACTCAGCCAGTTCCATACGGTACGGAGGAATAGAAATGGGCTGAGTGCCCAGCACCAAGTCAATACCAAAGTTAATATCCCTGTTAGGCGGCATGCCCGGCAAGTCTACAGGAAATACATCCGGAAAATTTTGCACCACCGTTACATAATCAATAGCAGGGGTATCAGCACCAACATCCCTCACAAAGGCCAAATAAGCTAAACATCCCTTCCCATCCATCCATTGGGCCTTAAAATATGAAATCACTCTGCTGGGTACATAGTCTAGAGAACCTCTCCACTCAATCCTTGGCAACCCCAACATCGCCAATATTATGGTCTTAACATGAAATACAAACTAGCTTGACATGGAGACAACCAATCCATACCCAAAATCGACCATACTAACAACAAGAGATCAGCTGTAGTCTCCAATCGCGCAATAGTCACTACACAAGACCAGTATGTACGATCCATAATAATAGTATCGCACACCGACATAGGTACATGAATAGATAAAACTAAGGACTCACGGGGTATATCCATATAATGAGCAAAATACGATGATACATATGAATAAGTCAAACTAGAGTCAAATAATACAGAGGCATCCCTGTGGCATACTGAGACAATACATGTGATCACTGCGTTTGAAGAAATGGAATTTGGTCTGGCAGGAAGAGCATAGAATCGGGCCTAGCTGCTACCTGATCGGCCTCCCCTTATAGGGTGACCCCTAGCTGCTTGATCTCTACCTCGAGCTGGCTGGGCAGGTGGTAAAGTAATCGGTACTGAACTCGTAGGCGGACTCCTCTACTGAGCTGGACCTTCTGAAAGGCGGGAACAATGCCTCTTGAGGTGACTGAAATCTCCACACTCAAAACAACCCCTCCCTGTGAATGGAAATGAGTACTGTGACATACCCCGAGAACCAGATTAACTATCAGAAGGGCCCGATAGAAATGAATCCTTGGCTGATGGTGCATGAGACAAACTCTAAGCTAGAAGGGCACTAAGAGATGAATGACCTTGATGTGCACTACATGAACCATGGCTGAGATGATGCACCACGGTGAACTAGGCGAGCTGTCTGGGCATGCCTATAAGGGCGCCCCCCGCCATGGTAGAATTGACCCCCAAAAGGAGCACCACTAAAACCACGCGATCCACGAGGACTCTTGGCCTCCCTCTCACCCCACTCTTGGGTGCGAACCATCTCTATCTGCGAAGCAATATCAACAACCTCATTGAAAGTAGCACCAGACACTCTTTGCCTAGTCATAAGAAACTGCAGCTGATATGTGAGGCCATCAATGAACCTCATAATCCTCTCCTATTAATGGGAACCAACCAAACTACTCAGAAAACCTCATCTCGTACTACGTCGCAGACATGCCATCCTGGTGTAGCTACTCAAATTGTCTGCGGAGCTCCTCTCCATGAGACTGCGGCACAAACTTCTCCCATCAGAGAATGGAGAACACCTGCCATGTAAATGGTGCTGCACCGACCGGCCTACGCCTCTCATAAGCCTCCTACCATCTGAAGGCAGCCCCAAAAAATTGAAAAGTGGTGAACGAGAAGCCACTGGTCTCTAGAATACCTGATGTACGAAGAATCCGCTAACTCTTGTCCAAGAAACCCTGGGCATCCTCCGACTCTGCCCCACTGAATGATGGAAGTTGAAGCATCTCAAATCACTCGAGCCTCTTTTGCTTATCATCAGTAATAACATGAACCACATGGGCTTGAGCAGCTGCAACCTGCTAGGCTGGTAGTGCCCTTGACGTCTGGAGTCCCTGCATCACCTTCTCTGGTGTGCGGTCGGAGAGAGTTTGAGCACTTCCCCAGCCTGAGAAATGGCTTCTACAGCCGCAATAGAGACCGCTTGAGCAAGGGTGGTGCATATAATCAGAATCTGAGCCAAAGCCTCCTGCAGGCCTGGAATCAACATGGGCACAGTTGGTGCCTGAGCTGGCCCCACTGGATCAACTGCATCTGGTACCTGCTCCTGAGATGGAGCGACTGGGTGGTTTTGTAGGTGCTGCCCTACCTGCTGTACGAGCTGCACCTCTACCCCTAACGCGACATCGGCCTCTCGCGACCCTAGCTGGTGGTACTGGTGGATGTCATCCTATCCGGTAGCACGTGTTTTCCTTTCTTCAAATGAAGATATCTTTCTTCTTACTGTTCTTCTTTTCGGTTGTGTAGTATGACGGGAGTCATTTTTCTAAAAATAATTTTTGAAAAAAGAAATTATTACCTACAAAATATTTTTTGTTGAAGAGTGAAAAAGGTTTTTTTGGGAAATTTATTTTATTACATATTAATTGATAATAATTTTAGTTAACTAGTACATATAAAGTGTTTTGATGAAATTAATGAGTATTAGAGATTGATAGTACTCCCTCCGGTCCAAAATAAGTAATTTTTTGGATGTTTTCATACAGATTAAGAAATTCAGTTTTTAGCATTAATTAGTAATAGAATTGATCATGTTAACCTTTACTATCTCACATAAACACTCCTAACACATATTCCAACAATATTTACTACAAGGATAATGTAGGAAAAAAATAATTAATTCATTATTGAAATCTGGAAAAATCACTTAATTTGGACCACAAGAAAAAGGTCAAAAAATCACTTATTTTGGACCGGAGGGAGTAATATGTAAGTGTTGGTTCAATCAACAGTGTAAAGTCAAGAATTGATATAATTGTGAAGGAAAACTGACTTCCGGCAAAAAGTGAGAAGTCATTTCCTGCTGAAAAATATTTTCTCACAACTATATAAAATAGAAAATGACTTATTTTATAGAAAATAAATAAAAATTGTAAAAGTCACAAATTTTTAATATTCGAAAAACGTCTGACATTTGTAACAAAAACTTCCGACTCCCCATAAAAAGAGGAAAAGTAATATGGGACAAACTGATATTAATTAAGTCGAATTAATTATTAGCTACCTTTTGGGACTTGAGGCTATCAAGTTCTACCGTGATAATGAGAGCTTCACTAGAGAACCTTGTTTCTTCACCTTCACTCCATCAGATCCTAACATTCTTTTTTTCTTTTTTTTTTTCTGTTAATTTTTATATAGGTAGATTGGAACAGATATTTCATTCTTTATTACATATATTCTTTGGCTAATGAATTTTAAGTAATACTATACAATAACAATGTAAATTTTTCTTACACCATTAATGTAATTTAATTTGTGATAGCATATTATTACTAATTATTTTTACCTAGTTACTAATCGCCAATTAATACTCCATCAGTTCACTTTTACTTGGCATACATACTAAAAATAGATTTTTATTTTTACTTGTCACTTTACGTATATCAAGAGAAGACAAAAAATTTTTCCTATTATATCGACATTATTTATTACTCATTTTAAATTATTTTCTCAAATCCAATAAAATATGCATCAATTAATATGAGTATCATGGTAATTATGCACCTTACTTATTACTCCTTCCGTTTCATATTATATGAGGTAGTTTGACTCGGCACGGAGTTTAAGAAAAAAAAAGAAGACTTTTGAAATTTGTGATCTTGAAAGCTTAAGAAGTAAAAAGTTTGTGGGGCCATGACATTTGTATGGCCATAAAAGCTTCTCATTAAGAGTAAAAACGTAAACTAAAAGAGTTTAAAGTTGAATTATTTCCAAATTTGGAAATGTGTCATTTATTTTGGAACAGACTAAAAAGGAAAGTACCTCATTTAATATGAAACGGAGGAAGTATTTCTTAAGAGCGTGAAAAGTCAAAACGTGCCAAGTAAAAGTGAACGGAAGGAGTACTTACCAAAAAAATTTACCTATAATTATGTTATACATGACCAGCTAGCTAATTGTGTAAAACCGTTGCTTGAGCATGAAACAGTGGTGAAGGTGAACGGTTTCCTTCGCAAGACAAATTTCAAGGCAGCAGATTTCTCGTCGTTGGCCATTTCAAAGCTTGGAGCCACAAACAACACATTTGGTTCGGTAGTAACAGCAGCAAATGTTGAGGAAGTTCCTGGCCGTAACACACTTGGTGTATCCCTCTATCGAGTTGACTTGGTATTAACCCTCCCCACAGCCACCCACGTGCCTCTGAAATGGTCTTTGTTTTGAAGGTTAATTGGATATGTTGGCTTCATTACTACTGCCAATGTTCTAATTTCAAAGCACATTACAAAGGGTGAAGTTTTTTTTTTCCGTAAAGGACTTGTCCATTCTAAAAAGAATAATGGCAAAGTTCCAGCTGCTGTTATTTCTGCCGTCAATAACCAGCTGCCTGGTAGTCACTCCATTCCAACAACTTTATTTGGAGCTTCACCAACTGTGCCAGATGATGTCTTGGCTTTGACATTCCAAATTAATACTGAGAATGTTCAGCAGATCAAGTCAAAGTTTGTACCTGCCAAGAAATTTTAAAATTTACAATATAATAGTAAGTGTTTTACAAAAAAATATAACTTTCGGTTAAACCTTTATATTTATATAATGATGGGTTAAACCTAATAAATAATAATATTCCTTATAGTGGATCTTGAAAATACTGGATAATGTGGGGCTAATCCAGTGGGGGATTAATAATATTGTGCATTAAATATTCCAAAAGTATGAATAATAATGGAGGAATAACTAACAATAAATGATATTTAAGTGGCATTTAAGTAAGGAATGATTCATCCAATAATGAATGAGTTAGATGATTGTTCCTCCTGACAATGATGCGTGACAGATAGATCCTAGAATGTTCAAACTATTCTCGAATCTGATGGAAAGTATGGAATAATATGAGCAAGAATATTGATGAAAAGGTAATATTTGTATCTTTGCTAGAGAGAGAGAATCTTCTTCTAAAAAGTGTTCTTATCCGGTGAATATCACATGCCTTTATTCATTGTCTTTCTTACTATTTATATGGGACAAACCCCCAATAAACCCTAATAGTACAAGTATAAAGAATATCTAAAGGAATATTCTCTCCAATATCCTACCCTAGTAAATTAGCCGTTACAACTCTTTCCGTCGTGCTTGACATCGACCATCATCTGCATCACGACCACGGGCTTCGCGATCTCCTGGCCGACCTCTGTTGACACTTTTCACCAAATACTGAGACAGATTTCGACCTATATAGTTAGTCCCTCTGTTTATTAAGGCCGGCCTCGGGCGACCTTAATAAGCGGATTCTGTTTGTTGCGGTTGGCCAGACAGCGGGTCAAGTAGTGATATTTCAGACGAGATGACATCGTGACCTTTCGTGAACGCACTATTTGGGGGAGGGGGGTTGCTTCAACACTAGAATGGCATCATGACATCATGCGTCATTATGGCGCCTTTTCCCAATGATTTGCATCGTTTCTCGTACGACTATCAGTTGGCGCTACCGTTTCGAGCCTAGTGCCAGGTAATGATGGCATAATTTCTTGGTTTTGATGCCTGAATTATTATAAATAGAAATGTAATGGAGTTTATATGCCCTCTACTTGCTCTGCTTATCAAAACCCTTTGCCTTCTTCTTCTTTCTCCATTGTTTCATATCTTCTTACTGGTTTTAGTGATTCTCGCTGCTTCTAGCAGTTCCTTGCTTTAATATCCTCTCTTAACAACATGGCTAATGTATCCTCTGGTTCCGATATGGAAACTGGCCCTGTCCCTTTGGCAGTGCTTATGCACCCTCACGCTGATAGTGTCTTTGTCACTATTGAGGATGATTTTCCTACGATGGAGGAAATAATCCATCGTAGTGAGAAAATTAGATTTATTTTTTTAACGGCACCTGAAGGTGAGCCCGAAGTCTCGGAGTCAGTGATGAAAGAGGCCGATCTGGCTAAGATCAGGGCTAAATTCAACATTCCTGCTTATATCGATCTGGTCCCAGCAGGGCATAATGTGGTGCAAATCCGTCGCTGTAGGTATTGTGCGTTCTATGCGTATCCTTTCCAGGTCGGCTATACTCTCCCCTTTTTCCCATTAGCGGATGAACTTTGCCGCTCTTGTGGTGTTTTCCTGGCCTAACTCTATCCATACATCGACAAGCTTATTAGGATGCTCACAACATTCGCGGAGTTGGCCGGGGTTGAGGTCACACTCCGCCATTTAATACATCTCTTCGGCCTTAGCTTTTATAGGGGCGCGATGTTTCACCTTCGCCGCTGAGGGGGTAAATGCCTGGTGGTGAAGATGGACAACAAAGAAAATTTTCAGTTCTGGCTCAACTACTTTTTTTTCAGAACCGAAGATGTGGTTGCCAACGCGGATGGCTTTCCTGAGACTTGGAATCATGCTCGTAAGTATCCATTTTTTATGAAAGGCATTTGATCTGTCTGTCTCTGTCGTAGGATGTAACATTTCGTCTCTTCCTCGTACAGCTAAGGCTGTGCCTCCTCCTTTGGTCGGGGACATTTTCGACTAGGTTGGTCGGATTCTACCATACATTGTGGGGATTTGTGAGTAGCCGGGTTTTCTCAAGAAGTTCAGGCCTGCTTCTTCCTTGGCCGGTAAGTTCATCTATTGTTGTTCCTACTATTTTGACCTCATGGTCACTTGCTCGCTAAAGTTTTACAACCTTTGATCTTTCTTTTTCAGTTCGAGGATCTTCGGGTAGGCCTAGTGCTCCTTCTCTTGCATTTCCTAAGAGGAAGGCTTCTTCTTCTTTGGAGTTTATTCCTACTGTGACCGCGGATAGGCCTACTCGATCATCTTCTTTTATTCATTCTTCCGTCATGGCCAAGTCTACTCGTTCGTCAACCACACCTACTACTGCCTACGTATTGGTTTCTTCTCCGCCTACGGATATATCGATAGCAGAGCTTCCAGATTCCCCTTTGCATCATCTAGTGGAAAAGGAAGAAGAATCATCACAGAGTGGTGGCAATTTGGTTCCTCGTAGGAGAAGATATGTGGATGTCGGTGATGGGGTTTCCCGGTCTGTGGATGAAGCAAGGGGAAATTTTGTCATCCGTGAAACGACGACCATAGAGCTTGAAGATGATGTTGTGTTACCATCCGAGGTTCTGCCATCGACTGAGGCCATAGAGGGAATGTCTCTTCCTGAAATCAGGATGGAAGTTGAAGGGTCGTCTGCAATGATTTTGGATTCTTTACGGCAAGATGATTCATCAGCCTTGTGACTGGCTGATGTTCCTTATTCGTCGGCCGATGGGAGGGGTAAATACATTGCAGAGGATGGAGACTGGCTCTGACCTTGACACCGAAGAGGTGAGGATGATGGGGGAAGGATTTACTTGGCTTGAAGTGAGATTGGAGGGGTCCACATGGACCATTGCAGTTCCCATGGATCTACATTTGTTGGTAGATACGGAGAACATGGTTCCTTCCCTTGGTCACCTCTATTCTGACGTGGAGGGTAAAACCCTTGAAAAGCTGGATGACGCTACCTTATTCGTAGCATAGTCGGCCTCGCTCTTAGGGTACACTTTTTGACTTCTTTTTTGTTCGTCAACTTCATCTCTCTTTTTGAGTAAATTGAAGAATTTGTGGCCCCTATAGATGATCGTGAAATGAAGCTCGAAAGGTAGCGATACAAGTAGTCCACCTCTGAACCTATTTTTTGGGTCAAGCGCTCTAGTATCCTTTCGATGGATTTGATTTGTCCGGTGTTGACCTTAATACATCGCTGTGACACTAGGAAGCCTAAGAAGTTTCCTGAGGCCACACCGAATGCACACTTTTTGGGGTTCAGTTTCATTGCGTTTGCCTGGGTATGTCGAAGTATTTCTCAAGGGGTCTATATGATATTCTTTCCTTTTGGACTTGACCAGCATGTGGTCTATGTAGACTTCTATTGTTTTACCGAGTTGGTCTTTGAACATCCTCGTCACTAACCTCTGGTAAGTTGCCCCTATGTTTTTCAGCCCGAAGGCCATGACCTATAGCAGTACGTCCCTTATTGGGCAATGAAAGTGTCCTTTGATCCTCATCTTCCGTGAGGATTCGATTATAGCCCGAGTAGGCATCCAAGAAGCTCAGTAGTTCATACCCGGCCATTTCGTCTATGAGTTGGCTGATGTGAGGTAACAGGAATGAATCCTTGGTGTATTCTTTGTTCTAATCTATGAAATCTACGCACATCCTCTATTTCCCGTTCTTCTTTTTCACCATAACTATATTGACAATCCATTGGGAATATTTTGACTCCTTGACGGAGCCGTTTTCCAATAATTTTTCGACCTCTTCGTTTACTGCATCATTTATTGCGAAGTTAAACTTATGCCTAACCTGCTTTATAGGGGGTGGAATGGGTCGACGTCCAGCTTGTGCGTGACGATTTCCTTCGGGACACATGGCATATCTGCATGGCTAAAAGCAAATGAGTCCGCGCTAGTAGTTAAGAATTGACGAAATTGACTTGGTTCTTGAAGCTTGCAGTCAATGTAAGCTTTATTGCTGTGGTTATTGCCGTCTAATTGAACGAGGTCGTGGTCTTCTATAGTTGATTCCACGGCTTCAACCGCATCGGGGTCTTTGATGACGTCCTCGTTCGACCTCGACTCTTTTGATTTCTATGCTTATTTTTATTTGTCCTTCATTTGTTGAATGACCATACAGTCTAGAGCGATGCCGTAACATTCCCGGGATATGCGTTGTTCCCCTCGTATACTGAATATACTCTATAGAGTTGGGAATTCGATGACTTGGTACAAGCTGAAGGTGATGGCTCTCATGGTTTGTATCCATGGTCACCCTATTATGGTGTTATATGATGTGTCTTGATCCGTGATATGGAATATAGTTTCCAGAGTGATGCTATCGGCTAGGACGGGGAGTATGATCTCGCAGGATGTTCGCTCAACTGCATTGTTAAAACCCGTTAGTGTGATGTAGTGCAGTACTATCTTATCCTCAAGTTTTATTTGGGCAAGTACTTGAGGGTGGATTATGCATGCGCCGCTTCCATCGTCTACCATAATGCATCTTACATCGATATCTAAAATTTGTAACGTGATAAACAAGGCATCATAGTGAGGGAAAGCCAAACCGTTGGTATTTGACTTGTCGAAGATTATAATTTCTCTGAAATCATCGTACCGTTTGTGGGTGATTGACCGTTTGAGATTGTGGGTTATGGTGAATTTCACACTGTTGATAGAAGCATTGTCCCCGCCACCAATGATCATATGGACGGTGCTGGTTAGCAAGGGGGGTTTTGATGTTCCTTGATGTTGTTCACGTCTTCTAGAAAAATTGGTCCTTCCTCGGTCGCTTAGCAACTCTTTAAGGTGTCCCCGTCATAGCATATTTATGACCTCCTATCTTAGGGCGATGCAATAATCGGTTTTGTATCCTCGCTCTTGGCGGAACTCGCAAAGGGCATCTGATTTTCTGGTATTCGAGTCTGACCTCATCATTTGTAGCCAATTCAGTTTAGTTCCGAGCTTCTCCAAGGCATATACTATTTCTGTTGGTGACACATAAAAATTGTTAGCCGATAATAGAGACATACCTCTTTCATTCCGGTGAGTCCCTGCTCTTTATCGGAGTGGGACCTCTTCGTGGCGGGAAGAGGATGCAATAGCAGTTCTGACATATGGTAGATGTCGCTCCCTATTAGGTCATGGATCTGCGAGTTCCCACCTAATATAATTTCTTTGATCTTTATTGGGTTCGGCTTGTACCGAGGTCAGTCGATAAGTCGGCACATTGAGGTCATCCTTGTCTGCTCAGTGTTTGGCACAATACGCGTTGTGCATTCATCCCAAGTCATTGGGGGGTACTCCATAAGCCAACTTTATAATTCACTTGTTGCCTTTGAACCATTTCTACTCATCTCGTTCTGGAAAGCTGCGACGTCCATCCTTTTCGTTACATTCAGTAAGGTTATTCTTACTCGGTTGAATCGGGTGAGTAAGTCCATCAATCTCTCTCCTGGAGATTGTTTAATAGCGAATATATCATTTACTTTCGCCTCTGCCTTCTTGGATCCAACATGGGCCATTACAAACATGTCGGCCATTGCTTCGATGTTTCAATAGAATGCGCAGGTTGCTGTGAATACCATGTTTGTGCTCCTCCAGTGAGGGTCTCGCCAAATATTTTCAATAAAATGGAGGATATTTGTTCCTTGGTGAGGTCATTGCCTTTATGACGGTGATGTAGTCAGTCACATGGTTTTCGGGGTTGGTCGTGCCGTCGTATATTTTTAGATAGACAGGCATTTTAAAGGTCTTTGGTATGGCATCTGGGGCGGCATCATCACTGTACAACTGCTCTATGAACTAGTTGGTATATGTCTTTGTTAATGGCTTAGGAGCGCCTAGTATTTTATCGACCCTTTCTTGGTGTTTACTCATTTGGTCTCGAAGTACCTCATTCTCATTTTCTATTTCCTCCATCGCTTTCAGAATAGCCGTAAGAGTGTCTTCACCTGCATTGTTAACAACATTGTGAGTAATACTTGTCGTTGTAGGAGGAGGAAGTTGATCATGTTGATCGTATGCTGGTGGTATAACGCAAGTCCTTGCTCTTTCTGTAGCCGCATCACGAATGTGCTTATGGAGGATGTTGGTTAGCGTGTTAGTTATCCATGACTCGAGGAGCTTTTTAACTGCTGGTTGTGTCTCCTCCATTACGGATGTGGAGGCTCCCTTTCCAAGAGATTTCCTGATGCTACGGTGAGAAGGCGGTGACCCGCCTCGCCTGAGGAAGGCATTGGATGTTGCGTCCTTGTCCACTGCTTCAGAGCTCTCATTGATGATGCTCATGAGGTTGGTTGGGAGGTCGCTCATTATTCTCACTCTTTTTTCTCTATTACCTACTATATTTTATCTGTTTATACAAAGAAAGGGAATCATGTTCTTGGTTTTTTTTTACGTTAGCAGTCCATGTTAGTTGTAGATCTAGAGAAAACTATAAATTTAACTAGAAAATTCCCACATACGGCGCCAAATTGTTTGACCAAAAAGTATAACTTTCGTTCAAACCTTTAATATATATATATATATATATATATAT
>MU713227.1:21986-35677 GCA_026770625.1 Nicotiana glauca
AATGATGGGTTAAACCTAATTAATAATAATATTCCTTAACGTGGATCTCGAAAATACGGATAATGTGGGGCTGATAGTGGGGGATTAATTATATCATGCATTAAATATTCCAAAAGTATGAGCAATAATGGAGGAATAACTTATAATAATAACAATAAATGATATTTAAGTAAATAGAAGGAATGATTCACCCAATAATGAATGAGTTAGATGATTGTTCCTCCGGACAAAGATGCGTGATAGATACATCCTAGAATTTTCGAACTATTCTTGTATCTGATGGAAAAGTATGAAATAATATGAGCAAGAATGTTGATGAAAAGGTAATGTTTGTATCTTTGGTAGAGAGAGAGAGAGAATATTCTTCTGAAAGGTGTTCTTATCAAGTGAATATCACATGCCTTTATTCATGTCTTTCTTCCTATTTACATGAGACATACCCCTAATAAACCTTAAGGGGTTGATTGGTATGAGGTATAAGAAGGTATAAGGGTGGTATAAAAATTTAGTATCACCTTAATACTCTGTTTGGTTAGCAAACTAGGTATAAGTTATTTCAGTGTTAATTTTAACACTGGGATAACTTATACCTTATAGAAGGTGGGGTAATTAGTATCGGTATTACTTATACCTTCCTCTTAGAAATTATACAATTATCATTCTTAATACAACATATCAAACAATGAATAAACAACAATCCCACTATAACTAATCCCACAATAACTTATCCCAATATAATTTATACCGGCATAACTTATACCGGTATAAATCATATTCTAACCAAACAATCCCTAATAGTACAAGTACAAAAAATATTCAAAGTAATATTCTCTCCAATATCCTACCCTAGTAAATTAGCCGTTACAACTCTTTCCGCAGTGCTTGACATCGACCATCGTCTGCATCTCGATCACGGGCTTCGCCATCTCCTGGTCGACCTCAACTGACTCTTTTCACCAAATACTGAGACAGATTTCGACCCATACAGTAAGCCCTATGGATGTTCATTGAAAAGTTTTTACCTGTTAATAATTGTCAATGAGTGTTCAGGTTATTAATGTTGGATGCGCTCTCCAAATAAGTTTTGCAACTTTTGGTTTTGCAAATATCAAACACTATGTTACTTTTGCTTTCTGATTTTAATTTTATATTGTTGATTTTTGGATTTTTGTTATATATATATGCGAAGAAATTAAACTATGCAAAATGCTGCATAAATTATTTTTGATATGAAGTTATGCGATCCAGGTGTAATTTCATGTCGGAAAGCATGCATGTTGTTTATAGAGTGGCATTTTTCATTAAGAGGTCTAATAAAATTTCAAATAATATATTGTATAAAATGGTCAGCTTATATAAAATTGCAAATCTTAAAGGCAGTGATAAAGAATTTTTTTTTTAGCATTTATCATATCCATTAAAATTGGTACTAATGAATTTAAGAATACAATCACTCGGGATCGTGATGATGCCTAAAATTTCACTTGCTAGCAGGCTAACGTTAGAATAATATATCTATTTTTTAAAAGTTCAGATTAAATAATTAAAAAATTAAAATAACTGAATTAAATCCTGGAGTAAAGTGCGGAAAACCATAACAACTGAAACATCTAATACAACCCGAATCTGGTGTCACAAGTGCACAAACTATTAAAATACTACAGATAAAGGTTTGAACAAAAGTAAAGTTGCCTAAAAGAAAAATACACAGCTAAGATAAAGTAGAAAGGGACTTCAGGGCTGCATACCGAGCAGTTGTACCTCAAGTCTGCATACTGATAGTCAACCCGAGCAATTTACTGATGATCGCTGGGACCGACTCCAAAATCTGCACATGAAGTTCAGAGCGTAGTATGAGTACAACCGACCCTATGCACTCTGTAAATGCCGACCCTAACCTCGACGAAGTAGTTGTTGATACCCAATATATATATATATATATATATATATATATATATACACACACACACACACACACATTCAAAATAGTACATATGCATCATCATTTGATTTACAAGCATGAAGAAGTATTTTTCATAATTTTCTATAATTTTTAAAGGCTTTAAATCAACTTATTTATGTATTTTTATCATATAAATATCCATTAGTTGCCTTACAAATTATTTTTATGATGATTTTATCATCTAGACTTATCATTTACACTCATATTAGGTTTTAAATATTTTAGTGCAATTACAGTTGCATTTTTTAAGGTTAAATTGTACATTTTGCAATAATAACCCATACATTCTTATAATTACTTTATTTATGCAAAAAATAACCTTTTATATATTTATAATATTAAATAATTGTTTTTATTTATTTTTATGCACAAATAATATTTTTGTTATTTATCTATTATTTTTACAAATTATTTATTGGTTAAATTTGAATATTTAAAATTTCGCCCTAATTCTACAACTAATTCCGAACCTAAGATACCCAAACATAACCCAATTACCCAAGCCTATTTACCCTGGCCCAACAACCCTTACCCGTTTAATAACCCAACTCAATCCGCTTAAATCCCAACCGTTGATCAAAATAATCAACGACTCAAAGACAACCACACCTCTTCCTTATATCTCCGCACCCCAAACCCTATCCCTCATTTCCCTAATCCCACCGCCCATTTTTCCACCTCTGATGAACCCTAATTCCGCCGCCTCACTTAAATCTCCCCAAATCCCTTTCCCATTGGATTCTTTCCCCATTTACCTACCATCTCAAGAAAGTTTCCTTATTTGGTGTTATGCCTAAAGATGGCAAGTACCCCCCCCCTGATTTTGTCTCAATCAGTGTTTACCTCTTGAATCTTGATGACCTTAAGTCCAAACGCGTTATTTCGTACCGATTCTCTCATATCTCACTGATTTACACTTAACCTAAAGGTTAGGGTTTCAGATTCTCTTTGATTCGAACCTAAACTAGTTCGAACTTTGATTTTTAGTAGTATTCTGTCTATATTCACTCTATTACTTGGGAATCGGCCTATTTTTCTCGATTTTTTTTACTTACCCAAATTAGGGTTTCATATCTTCTTCAATTGAACTAAATTTGGTTTGATTCTAGGTTTCTTTTGAACAATCTCCTGTCTATGTTTATTTTTATGCTAATACGTGATTCTTTGCCATTATTCTCTATTGATTTGGGAATTTATCTAAGTTAGGGTTTCAGGCCCTTTTTTGCTTGAACCAAATCTAGTTCGATTCAGTATTCCTTTTTTTAAATAATCTCTTGTCTATGTAATTCTTTACCTTATTTCCTACTGATTTTGTGTATCTTCACCTAAAATTTAGGGTTTCGATTTTACTGATTTAAGTACTTGCCTTTTAGTATTAGCTATGTTCTGTACTATTTAAACCCCTCACTGCCCTTTGAAAGGCCAAAAGTTTTGAGGTCGAAAATATTTTCACTGCTGTACAAAAGATGTGTGCTTCTAATCTCTCTTGAATAATTTTGCTCTAAGTTTTGATTCCTGGCCGGCTGAAAGCCAAGGGCAGAAATCCTCAAGTTTTCTTCTGTCTGGGGATATTAACTACACTGTTGGATTCCTTTATTCCCTATTTTATCTTAACCGGTGAGTTATTAGACCCTTTACCATTTCATTCTGATTATCTATTTAATGTGCTACTTCAATTAGCCTAGTCCATCCTAAATATTGTTATGTTGTGATTTGAGATATGTTAAAACTTTTTTGATTTGATTAGTTTGATTCTACTTAAATTCTATGTCTTGATAACCATCTCTCGA
This sequence comes from Nicotiana glauca, assembly GCA_026770625.1. NCBI lineage: Eukaryota > Viridiplantae > Streptophyta > Magnoliopsida > Solanales > Solanaceae > Nicotiana > Nicotiana glauca. The sequence continues at coordinate 25,740 of MU713227.1, forward strand.
AGCTAAGTTTGTTATGAACCTACTTGTAAACATGCTCTCATACCTTTTCTATGGTTTGGTTAACTAGGTATAGATGTCTTCCTTAATAGTATAACAACTCTACTTTGAGCATATTATAATGTAGTCTGTTGGACTCTGTTCTTACTGTGTTATGACACCTCTAGTAATTGCCTTAATTAGTTTTAACATGCCCTGACCTATTGCTGATTAATGTGATTCCTTCCTATGACACTAGTGTTTGTACTTAATCTAATCTAGATCTTTTGTTATCACTATGAATCTGCTTATGAACTTGCCTTGTTATCATGTGATTAATTCCTAAACTTGACCAAGTTTGCCCATGTTCAAGCATGTCTACTACTTGTTTGTGTATATGTTTTTTGTCCCTTCACTGAATTCTTTGACTATTTCCTATCCCTCTACTATCTGGCCTTTCTGAATCCTCATTCTTAGCCGGCTGAAAGCCAATGCTATTTAGGTTCTGTCCTTAACCTCTCTAGTGTGAGCACTACTCGGGGTTCATATGAGGCCCTCTTGAACTCTGACACACTAGAATTTGGTCTTTAGTCCCTCCTCTGAATGATCTCTGTGAACTTCTCAAGTATGAGCACTGCCCTGGGTTCTCGAAGCCTTTGGAAACTCTGAAACACTAGGGATTTGGCTTATGTATGCTTAGCATTGATATATAGGTGAATCACTCCACAACTGGTTATTCCATATGAACATGGGTTATGGAGCTATTGTGAGTTGAACGCCTGACCTATCCAGGTGTATTTGGGCCTGCTGTAGGCTCGCTATAGTTTCCTCACTTTATAATTCATTACATTGATTTCTGGTATGTAATAATTATTTTTTATAACAATTTGGTGTATTAGTAAAATTGGGGAGAGGGCTTTATCCTATACTTGCACTGAAATGGGTAAAAATCCTACCTATAGGTTCATTACTTAGCTAACAAAACATGATGTCTTGTTCAAACATGTTTCAGATTTCCTGTGTTAAAAAATCAAGCCTATAGATAATCTGTCTTTGCTTATAACATGCTACTTTCCAGTTATCATAAAAAGCATGCACATAGGTATTTTATCCTTGCTCAGACGCATTATTTTTCAGTAGAAATCCTGCCTATAGGTTTAATATTTTGTTTACTTGTGTTCTGCTTGTTAGAAACCATGCCTATAGGAAATTTTATATTCAATGTGCGTGCAGTTCTATTTACACGCTACCTTATTCACAAATTATAGAAATCATGCCTATAAGATCTAAAATCAGATCAAATTGTAGAAAGCATGCCTATAGGTTTGAATAAGTTTAATTATCATTTTTGTCCGTTTGTTCATGAGTTTCCAAACACTATGTTGTTCTCTCACTCGAAAACCTACCTATAGGGTTGAACAAGTAATTCTGAATGTGCTTCTGTAATTACCACTGTTTATTATCATGTAAAACACTTAGACATCGTACCTATAGGTTTAATCCCTATCTTTAAAATCACTAGGCAAATCATATAAGATTTTGGAAAGTATAATGTCTTTTTGAGTATAACTATCTGCTCTTCAAATCAAGAGTCATATAGAGATCATTTCCTTAGGTTTCTACACTATTAAATTATTTTAAATCAACAAATGTGTTTGTTAATCTGATTTGCGTGCATTTGTTGTCTAATTGCGGAGGCAAACTTGAGCCCGTTACTTGCTTATAAGAGAAAGTACAATGTGTTTTGTATGTCGCCTAGCTTTTGACGTTTTGAGCAGCCTAAGTTAAAGTGTAGAACCACCCTGAAATAGAGGTCCAAATGACTCTTGGACCATAGGCATGGGATGGGTAGTGCACAAATAGGACACCACTTAGAATTGACTAGTGCGCTTCAGGAAAACAACTTAAATATAGTAATTGGATAGCAGGAGATGATAGACTATGCTCACTGAATAATATGAGTAGCACCCTATCTCGGGAGTTACGAAGTATTATTTATGTCGCATGGGGTGATCGTTTAGGCTAAGAAACTTAAGACCCCCTATTTTTATTAAAAATAAATCGTCTATTTCATTTGTCCAAATTTCTTCCTTTAGACTAATTCATATAATTTAGTTCGGCCAGGACCCACAGTGGTGGACATCAGAGAGTGCCTAACACCTTATCTTCAAGGTAATTTCGAGCCCTTACCCGATCTTTTTGTTAGACAGAGTTATTTGCAAATAGGTTCCCTAACGCACCATAAAATTCGTTAGGTGGCGACTCTCTCTTTTAAACCCTTCCTTAAAAGAGTTTTCAATGTTGAAACCCAATTTCTCCACAGAAAAAGGGGTGCGACAGTAGTGACGAGGCTAAAGATGGTCACTAACAATATAACATGTATGCAGTATAAAATAATGATATGAAAGGAAAATACAGAAACGAATAAGGTAGTTAGCTTAAGAAAATAACTCAATCCTCGAAGAAAACTAGTAAATGACAGATATACCAATCCTTAGGGTCTCGTATGAACGTACCGAAGCCAACACAACACAATAAGGAATAGAAACACATAAATTTTTGCGGCGCGTAACCCGATCCCATCATACAACACTATTCTCTCTTATTCCACTATGTTAATATTATTAGTAATAAGTAAATATATGTTGTGGGGTGTAACGTGATCTCACCATATAATCAGAGTCAATATCATAATTCACCCTTATCTCTTCATATCAATCAACAATTTTCCACCTGTTGTGGCGCATACCCGATCCCACCGTATCAATATAAATCCTTTCTTATTTCACCATATCAATCCACCATTATTCCACCTATTGAAGCGCGTAATCCGATCCCACCATATCGATATAGATAAATCAGTAACTGCAATCAACTTAATAAATCAAATCACAAGAATCTCTACGATTAATGAATATGAAACTACACATCAAGAAGGAATATCACACCAAATCATGAAATGGTACAATTAATACTGAGCAACAAGACAGTTAGGTATATGACAGATAAAAGGGGTACAAGTAAGACAATTAAGACAATTATCAATTAAAGCATAGAAGCATGAAAGAAATTAACATTTATAATGCGAGAATAAGAAATGACAAGTTAGAAGTTAAGACATGGGAAGCAATTAAGGCATGTAACACTCAAGACATGAAATGCTATAATTAATGAAATATGGTAGACATGGAAACAAGTAATCGACGACATATAAATACTCTTCACCTCGCATATACGCCACACGTCAGGAAATTCACATAGCATATAGCATCAAGGGTTCCAAATATCTCAAGTCAAGGTTAGACCCGATACTTACCTTACTCCGCAATCTACTCAAATTTTGATTACGGCCTTGCCATTCAAACAAGCCTCCAAACCAACAAAATCTAGCAAATTATTAACCAAACGATTTAAATTAAGCTTTAGAAACTACTCATGAATGAAAGAGGTTCAATTTAGATCATTATTAAAAAATTCAACAAAAGTTTTGGGATGAAAAGAGGGTTGTTTTCCATTTTGGAGTTATAGAAATGATTCCCCTTCTAGAGGAAATATGGGTCTTTTCTTGACATCCTTGGGATAGCCCTGGTATATTGGTACCTGAGAATCGCACTTCTCGAGGGTTTCTGAAAATGATGGGTTTTAGAAAGAATGATGAGTTAGTTTGCCTGAAGAAGTCTTATATACCTTTCGACTTCCTTTACGAACGTTATGGACACATAAAATCCTACCGCCTTTACCATGATGAGTTTGCCATTACCTCGTTCGATCTGACCCACCATCTGGTTTTTGTGTTCATTATCTATTTTATAGGGATGCTGGTATTCCATATGCAAGGAGAAAGGATTCACACTCATTTATCTATGGTTACTAAGACCATAATGGAAGAAATTGAGGGACAAACATACACTATTGTCCCAATGATCGTGGCAAAAATATACCGAGCTTTGGATCACTGCTAGAAGGGATTCAGACATTTTGAGGGTTGTAATTTGCTACTACTAGTATAGTTGTTAGAACATCTTCAAATGGGATAGTACCGTCTTGAATTTCCTCGGCGACCATGGAATGACCATATAGATTTTCACCATTCAAAAAGAATGACTTTCATCCCGGACAGGTTTGCACAACCAGGAAATGCTGTGGAATGGGTACACTTCTTTAGCAATTTGACCGACGACATGGTTTATTGGATGTTTGAGTAGTTCCCAACTAGCGAGTTCATCGTCAGGTAAAGAGATATTCCTAATCTAGTGCTAATTGGATTAAGGGGTATTTATCCTTATGCCCCTATTTGAGTCATGAGGCAAGCTGGGAGGAAACAAGTTATACTCCAAGTCTCCAAGATGGTTCACTACAAAGCAGATTTCCAAGGTGATGCTATTCCATTCAGGTACGAGGCACAACACACGTGGCATCTAAAGGCCATAGTGGATAAGGATACCGTCGAGCCAAACAATACCATGATGGCCATGCGCACTTTAATCCATCATGGTTGGCCGATGACATAGCAGGAAAAGTCAAGCCAGGAATTGATTTGGGAAATAGGGTCATAGACGACGCTACCGACGCCCAAGTCGAATAAAAGTATTTTTGAATCAGAGGCCGGGCATTTGGAACAACACAAAATGGACATGAAAGTAATAAATGAATGGAGAGAAATCGCTACTAAATCAACAAAGAGGTTAGAGAATTTAGAGCAAGGATTGATGGAGCTGGAAGGAAAGATAAGAAAAAGGGTTACAAAACATGGATGGAAACGAGGGAGGGCTCCTAGCAAGGGCGTATCTGCTACTGGACATGCGCGACCTGGGGAACTTGATCAATAGAGTAAAGAAGACCAAGCGTGGAGAAGGTCCTTCTGGGACCAAATAGATTAGGAATTATGTTTTACTTGCTTAATAGACTCGTTTTAGGCTTTGGTTGTAATAAGGCACATGCCATTAGTGACTCTTGATCATTATTATCGTTTTAGTAGATATTCAATTTATTTATCATATTAATGAAATGACGCAGTTATTAGCATCAATTTTCTCCAAATCTATATGTCCCTTAGGCCTACCTCGGGCACAATGAGGTCGCCAAATTAGGATGCAAATTTATAATTCCGTAATATGTGTTTAAATACAACAAAAAACTTTTTAATACTCCTCACTTACTTGTTTATCTTTTATATTTTATTTTTCTTTATTTATTTATTCTCATCCCCTAAGGTTGGTTCGTAATACTAACATCATTAGTATATCATACCAGATCAAAAGGTCCTCCACCACCTCCTCCTCCAAACGATCCTAAAAGAAAACGAAAGGCCATAATGGATGATACAAGCAATATCAGGAAAGACAATGCTACGCATGAGAAGAATTTCAAAAATTCAGATGGTCGAAGCACTCCAACACCGAATAACTTGGTTTTACGGTTGGAACAAAAGATATTATAGTTACAAGGGGAACTCGAGCAGGTCCATAACTTGGCAAACCTCTCCCTCACCTTGAACGTCCCCGACATCAACCTTAAAAAAACCAAAAACCCAACAGCTCCCCAAAATACACCAAACTAGCATCCACAATAAATCCTCCGGCACCTCACCAATATACCATGCTGCCTCATAATCCCAATCCTCCACTAGTACCAACTCCTCCACAACATCATTATCAATAAACCTAGTATCCACAAACCACTACCTATCATACTCCTCAGAACGCACCAAAACCTATCCCCGATCCTCAAAACTCAACTAATAACCATCACTTCACCTAAATCCCTGAAGTCCATCAAAACAACCCAATATATGTGGAAATCCTACCCCACACTCCCCAACAAACCTTATACATACTAGAGTCCACCGAGAAGGACCTGCTCATCAAGAATATGGCAGATGAACTTAAGAAGCTCGCAAGTCGAGTCCAAGGTGTCGAAGGGATAAAGGTATTGAGGGATTGAACTATGAGGATATGTTCATTCAACCGGACGTGAACTACCAGATGGTTACAAACATCCCAAGTTTGAGATGTTTGACGGAGCAGGTGGCCCAAAGGTGCATCTAAGAACATACTATGACAAGATCGTAGGAGTTAGGAAGGATGAAAGAGTTCGCGTGAAATTACTCATGAGGAGCCTCACTGGAGACGCCCTATTTTGGTACATCAACCAAAATCCAAAGAAATGGGTTACATGGGTATCAGATTTCATAGATCGGTTTAGGTTTAATACTGAGAATGCACCAGATGTTTCTATATCCAGAGTCTCAAGAAAAAGCCAATAGATACTTTACGCGAGTATGCTACTCGATGGAGACCGGAAGCCGCGAAAGTAAGGCCAACATTAGAGGAGGAGAAAACGAACAAATTCTTTGTTCGGGCTCAGGATTCGGAGTACTATGGAGGTTGATGGTAATTGAAAATCATAAATTTTTTGACATCATAAAATTAGGAGAAAGAATAGAAGAGGGAATTAAAAGTGTAATGGTCACGAATTTTGAAGCACTCCAAGCTAAAAATAAAGCCTTACAGTCAAGAGGCATATCTAAGAAGAACGAAGTAGGAGCCATGATGGTAGCCCAAGGACCAAAATCTCCTCTTAAGTACCAAACCCCACACCCACATATCAGCCTTCACCTCCTAGATACCAACAACCCAACACCATCTACCATTTACCACTCACCACCACCAGCCCGCTAAAACTACCAGAAACCCAAACCAAATTTTGACTGCACACCACCCAGACAATACACTCATATTTCTAAACCTATTGATCAGCTCTATGAAAGACTGAAGGTTACCGGTTATGTCACCCCTATTCTTGTTATTGCAATGGAAAACACTTCCCAATGGGTTAATCTGAACTTGACATGTGCCTATCACTCGGGCATGAAAGGACACACCATCGATGAATGTCGCACTTTGAAGGATAAGATCCAGATGATGATTGACACTAAAGTCATACAAGAAAAAGAGGATGCAACAAATGTCCCCAACAATCCTCTTCTGGACCACAAGGACGAGGAGGTAAATGTGATAGAAATTGATGAAGAATGGGATCCGAAAGGATCAATTGGACTCATTTGTGAAAGGGATGAAACCACAATACCTCCAGTCAGTCTGACACCCATTATAGTGCAAAATCAGTCACCAATTGAGGTTGAAATAGCCATGCCAACTCCGCTTGAGGTTAAAATAACAATTCCCTCAGTCGCACCAACTCCATTTGAGGTGGAAGTGACCACACCCTTCACTGTGACAGTAGCACCCATACCATCCTTTAATTCCAATGTTATACCATATGACTATGTTGCAGAGGCGAGGAGAAAGGGAAAAGGAAAAATGGAAGAAACGGGTACCGCACAGGGCATGACCATGACCGGTAGGGTTTAGACACCTAAGCATTTGGGAGGAACAAGTAAAGAAGTCTCTTCCAAGAAGCCTATCATTGAAACATGCTCGGATGATATTTGGAGGAAGGTGCACGCAAAAGAATATTCTGTGGTTGATCATCTGAACAAAATCCCTGCTTAGATATACATTCTATCATTACTACAGAATTTTGAGACGCATAGGAATGCATTAATGAAAGTTTTGAGCGAAGCTTACCTGCCCAACAACATCACCAGTTAAGAGATGGCCAACATGGTAGTGCATGTACTGGAAAACCACAAGATCACTTTTCACGAAGACCAGTTGCCGCCAGAAGGGTTGAGTCATAACAAGGCACTGCACATCACAGTACAATTTGAAGACAAATTCATCTCCAAAGTCCTGATAGATGAGGGTTCAAGTCTCAACATCTATGCATTAACCACTTTGAAAAGGTTGTGTAAAGATTTACATGAGATACGAGTAGAGAGTATAAATGTGAAAGCATTTGATGGGTCTCAAAGGGCCACAATTAGAGAAATCAACCTTTGTTTGCAGATGGTCCCGACTTGGTTTGATATTGAGTTTCAAGTATTGGACATATCTATGTCATACAATCTGCTGTTGGGACGACCTTGGATACATACTGCTGGAGTCGTAGCTTATACGCTACACTAGGCCGTGAAGTTCGAATGGAATGATCAGGAGGTGATCATTCATGGAGATGGAAGTAATCCTATTTACACCAATCAAACTGTTTCGGTTATCGATAATAGAAGTAAGCTGGGTGCAGAAACGTACCATCACATCGAGCGTGTCAATGCAATAGAGAAAGAAAAATAGTGGAGTAATAAGATCGAAAGCATACTATTATGGACAGGGTATGAACCCTGTAAGGGTCACAACAAAAATCTCTAGGGTATCACTAAGCCGATACAACCAAAACTTCACGGTACCACCTTTGGACTTGGATATCAGTACACCTAGAAGGAGTATAATGATTGGTCACCGCCATGGCATGGTCCCTATTACCCTCTTTAACAGCCAATAACGTATCTACATAAGACATTTTAACATACTGACGTGATAAGGAGATTTGAAGAAGATGAGGCTTTAGCTGGCCTAAGGAATCTGTTTCTGGATGATGAATACATGGACGACAATGCAATAGTTACGAAGGAAGAGGAATAAGACCTTACAATCAAGACCATGGAAAAAGGAGTTATTCTTAAGAAATAGAATGTTGCACCATCCCGGGCCCACCGAGTTCATAGGTAGCCTTGCAGTTAGCATGATCTATTTTAAGGAATTTTAAGCATTTAAGACATTTTAAATATTTTTTTAGATGCATTTTGTTTTGAAGTAATTGCTCGAGTTATCGGGCTGTACTTGTTTTAATGTTCTCAAGATTTATTTAATGCATTGCTATTTTAGTATTTATTATTATCTTTTACATTTTTCTCTCTACAACATTATTGTTACTTATCCTGATGAACCAACGAGTGTGACATGTAATGCGACAACACAAGGATAGTGAATTGGAAGAGATAGATGAGAGAATGTGACACTTGAGGAAATTGTCATAGAAGTTGAGAATTTTGAGAATAAGCCTAAGTCCAACCTGGACGAAACTGAGATAGTCAACTTGGGAGATTCTGAAACAACCACGGAAACCCGCATACATATCCATTTGTCACCATCATAAAAAGAAGAATACACTCGTTTCCTGAAAGAGTATGAGGATATTGTTTCATGGTCTTTTGATGATATGACTGGTTTGAGCACATCTATAGTGGCTCATAAACTACCTACCAATCCGATGTGTCCACCTGTAAAACAGAAACTCAGAAAGTTCAAGTCTGAAATGAGTCTAAAAATCAAAGAGGAAGTCACCAAGCAGATCAAAGCTAAGGTTCTCAGAGTGGTTGAATATTCTACTTGGTTTGCTAACATCGTGCCAGGTCCGAAGAAGGGTGGGAAGGTCAGGGGTCGACTATCAAGATTTAAACAAAGCAGGTCCCAAAGATGATTTCTGTTACCTAATATACACATACTGATTGACAACTATTGCAAGCATGAACTCTAATTGTTTGTGGATTACTTCGCGAGATATCATCAGATCCGGATGGATGAGGAAGATGCCAAGAAAATTGCCTTTATCACCACGTGGGGATGTATTGTTATAAAATAATGTCTTTTGGCTTGAAGAATGTCGGGACCAATTATATGAGATCCATGACGATCATTTTCCATGACATGTGTCACGACCCAAATCGATGGGCCGCGATGGGTGTCTGAGTCATACCTGTCAAACACTCTAAGTATGCGGCTAAGATATGAACCTGTATAACATCTATTTAATTATGAAAATAACACATGAAGGAAACCTGCCAACAAGGCATGTGTACATATACATTCAGAATACAATGAGCGAGCTGGCAAGGCTGCTATAGACAACTATGCACCCAAAACCGAAAGCCGTAAAGGCCACATACAACCCAACTAGACATATTGTCTACAAACCTCTAACAGAAATGTCACACCTCTTTTTTACGGCGCTTACACCCCGGCAAAAGGGATATAAAAGCATAAAAAGAGTTTTTCCAATTA
>MU713233.1:10182-29783 GCA_026770625.1 Nicotiana glauca
GAAAAATCAAACTTCTTTGGAAGAGGAGTTGGCATCTTTATGTGGGTCGGCTTCAACATGTCCAATTTCCTTAGCCTCTGGAACAGACTGACATATGACTCTCTCAATGGAGTGTTGGTTTTCTTCTTCTGTAAACTCTTGTTCTTAAATGCTTGATTGGGCCGAAAACCCGTTCCAGCGGGTTTTCAGTAGACTCGTGGGTGTAGATAGGCATTTTGTGGAGTTGGGTACTAGGAAAGTGATGTACGACTTTGGGAGTTTTGTGGAGAGAAGTGGCATTGGGGAGGATCATCTGGTGCACAAGGATATCCACCGGGACAATGTCGAGGCTGGAAATATTGATCGGGGAAGCCCATCGAATCATCTTTTCTGTTTCTCTTTCTTCCACCGAAGTTTACTGGAATGTTCTGAATGTCTTTCGAACAACTCATGATTTTGCCTGACTTGATTCCCTCTTCTACTTGCTCACCCATTGTTAAAACATTATTGAAAGGCTTTCCCAAGGCCGGGATCAAATGACTGAAGTAGGTGGGCCCCTGGGCTTGTAGGAAAAGCTCAACCATTTCTTCTTTACCAATCGGGGTATTGACTCGTGCAGCCTCCTCCCTCCATCTGAGCCCAAACTCCCTAAAGCTTTCCTCTAGCTTCTTTTCCATTTTAGATAGGGAGGAGCGGTCTGGGGTAATGCCTTTGTATTGAAAGTATCGAACAAAATCTTGAGCCATGTTACCCAATGTAGACCACTTACCAAAATCTTGATGATTATGCCATGCAAATGCTGCCCCAGTCAAGCTCTTACTGAAATAGGCCATCAACAAGTCATCTTCCTCTCCAACGCTTCTCATTTCACTGCAATAGACCCTCATGTGGGCTACCAGATCTCCACACCCATCATACAAGTTAAATTTTGGCACCTTGAACCTCGCGAGCAGGCGAACGTCTGGGGACAGAGATAGTTCTTTGTAAGCCATGCTATCCTGGTCTCCCCTTCCTTGCTTGCTTTTCAAGGATTTTTTTATGCCTTTCAGCCTCTTGGGTATCCCATCTTTCCCTTCTCTTCCTGTAAACCTTTCATTTTCAACATGAGGCTCATCCCGCGGGCCCTGTTTGTATGAGTAGGGAACCTTGTGGGCAACCTCTGAGGGGTAATATTGGGCATCATGAGCTTGGAGATAAGCGGGTGGATCTGGAGAGTATGGAGGATCATCTAGCATTGTGCCTAAAGCTTGGGTAAGGGTGGCGTCTAGGAAGCTAGGTGGTGGTGGTGCCTTCCCAATCATCCAAGCCTGATACATGTCCGCCATGTGTTGTCTCAACATCTTTACCTCTTCAACCAACCCATTGTCCTGTTCAACCAACTGCTTTCGGGCCCCGTTATCAACCAACTCAATTCTGTTGTTGCCAGCCATTGCCTTTGGACTTTATGTTGTGGAGAGGAGTTACTACTTCGGGAACCATAAACCAACCACCTTTCTGTACTGAATTGTCAACAACAAACTTGTTAGTGATTAGAGCTTAACAGACAGGCAACCGCACGTTTGGGGAATGAACGCACCTAAGCAGTTAACCGTTTCTATTATGCATTTGATCGGTTGCTTGCGTCATCCCGGCTTTCCCTTATTTCCATTTGCAACTTCCCTTTTCTCTTTTTCCTTATTCTTTTTTTCTTTTAATTCTTTCCTTTGCCCTTTCTTTGTTTTTATTCTCTCATTTTTCTCTCTTATTTTGCCATTGTTTCCTCCTCATGGTTTCTTATTTTCTCTCTTTTCCTGTTTTTTTCGCTCTCTTATTTTTCCCTTTTTTTTCTTTTCCTTTTTTTATCACTCTTTTTCTTTCTTTTGGTTATGGTTGAATCCTATGGAGATTGCCTACGTATCATGACCCCGCATGAATCAGACCGAGCATAGTTCTGGGGGATAAGTGTAAAATAATAAAATATTTTCGGGATTTTAAAATTTTCATAAAAAGCAAGTGCTTTGATTACAACGACTCAAAAACTAACAGACTTAAAAAGAAACTAACAGACCCTGATGAAAATACAGACTTGAAAGAACAACCAACATACTCTAACAGAAAGAAAATACAAACTCGAAAACAAATTGACAGATCGAAAAAAGGAGGAAAAATACAATAAAGAAAACATCAATGCCTCCAACCCTGCCCTAAGAACACCAATCGGTCTTGCAGCGGGCCTACTTGCCATGTCATCTTGGAGTCGATAGAGTTCTTCCATTATTTGACGGACGAAGATCATTACAGTGGCGAAAAATATGGACCTTGTCATGTCTTCACACGCACTGTATTTCATGGTAATGTAGTCAGCAATACTTCGAACTCTCTCTCTCATGATGCCCTTCTCCTGCAACAGACGGCCAATCTGACGGGATCTAGCATCTAAGACCTGAGTGGCAGCGTGGTTATGCTCTTGCAAGTGTTGCAAGTCCTCTTCCAACTGTGCCATTAAGGCGTAACAATGTTCTCTCTCAACTTTAAAATTTTTGGCTTGTTTAGCCATTTCACCTTCGAGGTTACCAATTGCCTTTTCCCAACCTGTGACCCCTATTTCATATCTTTCTTTTATTTGTTGAATGAAAGTTGCACGCCTTTCAGCACTTTTAGCCAACCTCGTTTGTGCTTTTACTAGTTCAGACTCAGCTTTCTGCAGGTCATCTTCATAGTCATGCACCTTTTGAGTAAAGTTATACATGAGCCTTTTAGCTTTCCTGCTTCGGCCCGGATTTTCAGCTGCTATTTTTAGCTATCGAACCTGAGCCCTGAGAGCTTCATTTTCTTGAACCAATCTTCTCCTCTCACCCTCGGCCTCTTGTGCCTGTAAATCATTGTTGAATGTGACATTTCTCAACTCTTATAGCAGATCATGGATGGTGGACTGATATTCCTTTTCCTTCTCCCCCCAGGCTAACCTCTCCTTAATTTTGTCATCAAAGGCTTGAACATGGGGCCTTTTGGCGAGCCTCGCAGGTTCGGGATCGGGCTCCGGCTCATTGTACACATGAAAACTCTTTTCAAACCAAGCGGCATAATTGGGATCAACTTCGCCCTTAGCTGGGTCTGGTACCTGGATGTTACTTTTTAGATACCGACAGCAATTCCAATCTCTTTGATCTAAAGCCTTGGGTATCGTTGCTTCTGGGTGTATTTCAATGATTTGAGTGCTTAGGTCTGTCTCTTCGGGTATCACCTGATATCTTCCCAGTTGTCTCAGAACTCTTTGTGGTGCATATGGTTGTATACTTCTCGCTCCCATCATCATCAAGTAGCCCTTTGAAGCGGTCATGTAGATGATTTCTGTTATTGGGAGACATACTATGGTCTATTCAATTTGATCTGCTCTCAATTTTCTTAAATAAGAAACCCATGCTTCAAACCCTTTCGATGGTTTGTAATCTTCCACCCTTTCCTCATACTTTTTTATGAAATTGTTCCCATATGAAGCATATCTCATGAACTTAGGATGATGGCGAAGGTGTTCGATCATCCACATCTGAAGAAGAATATTGCAAGCTTCGAAAAATTGACCCCCAAATTTGCACAATGTTAATGCCCGGTAAATGTCCGCCAACACTAATAGGACAAGTGTGTGATCTTTATTGTCGATGAGGACCTGTGCAATTCTGGCCATACGAAGGTCTATTGTACCCTCAGAATTCGGAAATATCATGATTCCCAAAAATGCCATGATGAAAGCAAATCGTCAATGAATTTGCCATATGCTCTTGTCCTGCTTATTATTGAACCCCTTCTCATATGTTTCAAACCCGGCTGAATGTCCATACCTAAAATACAAGAAGTAGAATGCACAACTGTCTTTGCTCGCGCGGTCCTTGTTCATTTGTTTGCTAATTTTCAAAAGATCGAAGAATTTGTGCACTGAGGGGGCCCTAGGGAATATGAGCTACTACTTTCTTAACTCTTGGCCGAAATCAATGTACCTAGTTATTTCTTCCAGGGTGGGTGTAAGCTTAAAATCCTAGAAATGGAACACATTGTGAACCGGATCCCAAAAGGTTACCAAGGCCTTAATCAAATACTCTTGTGGCTTGATATGCATGATGTCTACCAAGGCACCCAATTGATATTTTACCCAAACTTGGCCATATTCATCTAAATCACCCCACCACCTACGTAGCTGCATCTGAGCCCTTTCTATGATGGTCTGCGATGATTCCTAGATGGTATTCATTTGTACCTATGGAGGATTAAGGTTAGGGTTGACTCTTGTGGACTCTTTTTGCAAAACAAGTTTTCTAAAAAAAATTAACGGACAAAGACCCTTTTTATTGCTATGTTAGCAAAACGGTCATTTTTGCAAACGTGGCCCCTTCACAACTCTAAACGAATTTTGAGGGTAAGTATTTTATTGGAAAAACACTTTTTTGCCTATTCCTCCTAAAAATAGCCTTTGGACAATTGAAATGTAATATAAGGCTATTCCGGTAAGCAACGACTTAAATACAACCAAAGTTTGGTCGGCTTATTGTTTTGACCAAAACCATGAAATACCTTTTTATTTTTATTTTAAAAATGAGGTCGAACCTTATGTGGGTTGCCTGCGTATCACACATCCGGTGAGAATTAGACATGCGTAGTTCGGGCAGCTTGGACACGTTTGAAAAGGATACAGTGTTTGACTCTTTTGAAATAACTCTCTTTTTTTGAAAAATTTTGGCAGAGTTTCGGGATGTTTTCAAATACCGGGTTTTTCTTTAGTACCGGGCTTTATTTCCTCCCTACATCACTCTTGGTTTTTCTCTTTGCTTTATTTTCCTTAGCCGGTCAGCATGCAAGTCGAAACAAATAAATGTTCACATCACACATAGAATGTATCAGGATAGTCTGTTATTTCGAGCACACCTGTCCTAGATGGACCCAACCCCTGTGTTGAGTCCCCTAAGTCAAATGCACATGATGAAAACAAACGTTCCTACTAGGGATATGGCATGAAGCTTTGTTTTTCTAGGTTTAAATCCTGGGGTTTTGGTCTAAACTTGGGGTACCCGAGCGGACAACTGGGGCCAAGGAGGGGGCGACGTACCGGGAGCACTGAAGTCTGCCCGACCTTGTCGCTTGCCCAGCCTCACTTTATTTGGTATAATTTCTACAGAAAAAGTGGGCTTGGCATAAGAAGACAGTTATATACATTTCAACAATATTAAAGCGGTAAACAGATAGCATTTAGCACAAAAAAGGTTCACAGAATTCAGTAATATCAACAATAAATGAAGCCAAGTAAAAATCATATTAACAAGCTCGAATTCTTGAACCCTAAACCTGAAGTTCTGGGTTCTGCTCA
The DNA here is from genome assembly GCA_026770625.1 of Nicotiana glauca. Taxonomy (NCBI): domain Eukaryota; kingdom Viridiplantae; phylum Streptophyta; class Magnoliopsida; order Solanales; family Solanaceae; genus Nicotiana; species Nicotiana glauca. The sequence continues at coordinate 15,497 of MU713233.1, forward strand.
CCAGCAGAGTCGCCAGAGCTGTCACACCTCCTTTTTCCTACACTCGGAAGGGGTATAAGGGGGAGTTTTTCCAAGTAAAGGACAAACGAAACGGGATTATTTCAATTAAAGATTCAGAATCACCACTTGGGATAATTTATGGTGTCCTAAGTCACCGGTTTAGATCCCGAATCGAAGAAAACATTGATTTTGTATTACAGTCCGCGAACCAGGAATCCGGGTAAGGAATTCTATTAACTTGGGAGAAGGTCTTAGGCTATCCCATTTTTTTCGAGTTTCGTGGTTCTAGCACGTTCGCTTTGATCCTACTTGGCTTATTAAATTGTCTAATTACTGATTTTGTAACCTATGTGCATTTACCTCTTACTGCTTTAAAATTAAGAAAATTATCTTGAAATGGGTCACGCGTACGTGTACCCATTTGTTTGGCGCATCAAAATCATGTCACACGAACGTGTCCACAATTAATAACGTTTTATTATTATTAAGAAAGATTGGCCGAAGTTGCACGAACGCATACTCCGGTTTTGTTTTTAGAGATCGCAATCATGTCACGCGAACGTGTCCACAATCACAATGATATATTAAAAGAGCCTAGAGCAACTACGAGTATTTGTCATTTTAATATCTAATTCATGAAATTAATGCGAGGTCCATGAATGATTAAATGGTGGATGGCACACCTCGGACTATATGAACTAAGATTAATTAGCGGCCTATTAGCATCCGTTTTACTATTAAGAAAAGTTGATTGAAGTTGCGCGAACGCATACTCCGAATTATTTCAAAAATCATAATTATGTTATGCGAACGTATACATAATCACAATTGATTTTTAAATGGCCCTCAAGGTTTTTTTACGAATATCAAACTATTTCCTTAAGGACGACTCTCTTTTGTTTTACTAATTACTGTTGAATTGCTTACAGACAAGTCAAGCTGATCACTGAAACACCAAAGCCCTTACGTATAGCATACCCAATGGACATAAACAAAATTGCAATTGGACTCAAACGTCCTCAAACAAGCAAATTTCGTGACGACCCTGACATTTCGATTTCCCTGCTCGCATGGGAACTAATCTGAGCCCACACAATTTATTAGAATCTCATGGGCTCAAAATCTGAAAGCATTCAAGCTCACATTTACAACCTTATTTGGGTCAATTACGAGCCTGGACCAATTCTCTTTGCGCACAAACCAAAATAACTATGAAACAAGAACATTGAACATTATTAAACCACTAAAATAGAAAACTTAATTGGATACTATATGCATAAATGAACACAAATGTAATGAACTACATCATGGTCTTAAAATAGAAACAAAATTTCATTTAGAAAACGTTATAATGCTCATGACTTCACATGTTAAACATAGACAGAATTTTCGGGCAGATTTAAACCGATCTTAACTGAATTTGAATCCAAAACCACACTTGCAAAGATTCAACAAGAACCCAATAACTCATAGAGATGATGTAAATACCCACTCTATCTATTCTTTCCATATTGTAACTCACTAATGAAATGGGGGTCCATGCCTTAAACTTTAAACAGAATCGATAAAGAGATGAAGAAGGACAGCCCAGGCTGGTTAACTCATGCTAAAATAGTCGACAACTCATTATGGTCTAAATTCAAACTCAAAATAATCACGGTAGCAATTTATCTATAATAGAGTTTTCTGTCAAACACAACCAAACCATCACTTAGCATGCTCCCAACAGTTTTCTATCAAGAAATAGAAATGGTCTTGCTGGTAAACAAGTAAGAAACATATAGGCAGCAAGTTACAATCTTAAAATAAATAAACCAACGAGTACACATGGGAATCAATCTGAATCGTTCACATCTTCAACATTTAAACTTGATGCTCAAGGTTTCAGAGTAGTACCTGAATACAACAATCAATAACAAATGAAAATAAGTTTAGGAATCAGCAAAAGTGAGAGATTCAACAACATCAACAAGTCAGCACTTCAACACTTCAATTCACAACTTCCTTAGGCCATTTTTGAACACAAATAAACGAGAAATCTTTCAAAATTTTTTGAGTTATTACTAACAATTAAAGCAAAGGATAATTTCCCTTAAATTTGAACCAAAACAATACACAGTTTCTCTGTATTTTCAGAGTATGAACGGCTGCTCCATATGAAGAGAAAGAGGTCTTTACATAGGCATGCCTAGGGCAGCCCTAGCCCAGCTGATCATTTCCCATTTTACCCCTTTGATTCATGATCGTTTTACACCTTTTAACCTTTTAAAAATATCTGAAATCCCCTGCCCTTAACAAACCAGCTCTCATCTTATCCTCTAAAACTTTCCCCCAGTAGAAAATGATTCTCTTAAACCCCAAATGTCCAAAACGCCCCCTGACATCTTTGTTTTTACGTTCAGCGGGCCAACCTGGGTCAAGTTAACCCAAGGCCCCAAATGAATGTCTCTTACCCGGGTCAGCAATGACCACAGTTAATTCAAAAGTCCAAACCATCACAAATAATTGATCAAAGAAAATCAAAAAAAAAAAAGGCAAACAATAATTCAGAATTTATGAATAAACCTAATTCAATCTTCCAAATAAGATGGACTCTATTATTTAAAGAAAAACAAGACAAACAAAAAAAATGAAATAAGTAGAAACAAAAATACTACAGTTATCAAAAATGAGGGGGAAAGAGAGTGGAAAATACCAATTTATGCCGAAATGTCTTGACAAACGACACGAATCGTCGAACGATGATGGGAATAGACATTTGGCCAGAATTCGGCGAGTTCGTCACAATCCAGTGACCTCGGAATGAACTAAGGCCAACGCCAATCAATTGCTCATGTCAAGAGCAATTGACTGACATAAGATATAGGTCAAATCGAGCGGGAACTCTACGCAAATTTAGAAAACAGAATAATCTAGCGTTGAACTTCTTAGATTTGGAATTGGGGGACTTTCATTGGGATTTTTGGGATATAGATGTGGGGATAGGGTTTGAGAGAACCTGGGGGTGGAGTGGTATGAATTTGAGGCGGTTTGAAGCTGTGCTGCCACTGGAGCTGGTGAGGATTCTTTAGGCGGGTCTAGGGTTTCTTATTCTCTGAGCTGAGAGACATGAATGAGGAGGAATGGGATCGGAAGGGGGGGTTAATTTTGGATAATTTTATATTATGGGGTATTAAGTTCAAAGTCGTTGGATCACTGAAATCCAACGACTGAGATGAAAGGGGCTCAAAAACGGGGTCGTTTGGTAGAGAATGGGGCTGGACCGGGTTATGGCTTGGAGCTGGGGCAATTTTGGGCCGGATTGGGGATTATTTGGACAGGTATAGGATATTGGGCTGGGGAAATAGAAACGATTTCATCTCATTCTCTTCTCTTTTTTTTCATTTTTCTAAATCCCTTTTTATTTTTTTTCTCCTTTTTTTCAAAATTAAATTAATTCCTAAATAATCCCTAAAACCTATTAACTTAAACAAAAATACTAATTAAACCGAAATGATAATTAACACAATTAATTAACAATAAATTAAAAGTACAAATTAAACTATTTTTGTGATTTTTTTTATAAAATAACTTAATTACTTAATTAATCCTAAAATGCTAAATTATATCTTAAATGCACATATTTTTTTTGTATCTGTTATTAATTAAACAAAAATAAAAGTGCACAGATAAACGCAAACAATTAACAGAAAATGCCATAAAATTCACAGAATAATAAACAAAAATATTTTATTTTGAAATTATGGGAGTAATTCATATAGGCAAAAATCACGTGCTCACACCTTCCACCGTCATAAACATTACGCGGTCACTTAGTCTTCCTGAATATGAACTCATACCGCAACATGAAATTTACTTTACTCCCAACTAGGAAACATGAAAAGATTCTTCATGCGCCCATAACTCGGGGCTTCACCTCGAATCAAGATGGAATTCAAACACCTAATGGTTCTTCTATCCTCCAGCAAACCTTTCTCGTCGCTTCTAAATCATGGATACATCTCACAATACTAACATACTCATCACATAGCCATCCAACCGTTGCTTCCACTAATAGGGACAATAACGAACATATAAGTTCAAATTACACTTGCTCACACAATCAGCACCTCGGTGCTCAAGCCATAGGCAAAAAAAAATTCGGCCTCAAGTCCTCTAGACTGGCCCAATATCAACTCACAGAGATTACATCTCGCTCTTCGATCTGGGGATCACAAGCCATCGATGCACATCTGATACTAAGCGCTCATGCGCGCATACGAATGCGTGTAAGGAATTTCAAGAGTTACTTTTCAAGCTGAATCAACGGACGCACGATAAGAATTCAAGAATGTGAAGTTTTTCCTAAAGGTTTTGCAGCCTATCGAGGATAAATACAGACGTCTCCGTACTGATCCGCGAGACTACTAAACCTGCTCATGACTTGTGAGACCTATGTAACCTAGGCTCTGATACCAACTTGTCACGACTCTAAACCGGCTCGGTCGTGATGGTGCCTCTCGTGAAGACAAGGTTAGCCGACACAACACTCATATAATCCCTTTAATCATTAAGAGTCATTTTTTTAGCCTTTAATTAAACAATATTTCATAATATAAGTCTGAATGAATAGTGTGGAAATAACATACAAGCCCGACATTGGGGTTCACTAGCCATGAGCATCTACCAAGGTCTGAATACAACAAAAACAGTCAAAATGTACAAAGTACAAAAATGAATATGAGAGGAAGGAAGCAGTGCTGTGAACATTGTGCAGCCACCTTGCTAACTCTGATGACTCCGCGTCTGAGCAACCAACACCCGCTACCGGGTTCCCAAATACCTGAATCTGCACACGAGGTGCAGGGAGCAATGTGAGTACTCCAACCCAGTAAGTAATAAAAGCAAATAAAGACTGAGCAGTAGAAAACAATGAATCAACATTTATGTTAAACTCAATAAGCACACATGCTGCTAAATCAGAAAACGAGCCAATCGCCTCTTTTAAAATCTAGCTTTTGGTACAAATAATTTAAAATGCCTTCTAACAGATTCAGTAGGGGTTCAATACCTTCTAACAGATTCAGTAGGGGTTCAATACCATTTTTAATAATAGAGCTGAAAGCCATAATCGGCCCCTCGGCCAAAACATAGTTTGTAAACAGCCCCTTGGGCAAAATAGGAGCCATAAACACCTCATAACAAGAAAATCTCAGTGGAAATAACAAAAGCCAAATCGGTGATTAAGTTCTGAACATCTCATAAACCACAGCTTAAATGAAAGTTGTTTAAAAACATTTATTCTACGTTTTTTATAGAGGCTCAATGTAAAGATGAGTGAAAGCAGTCAATAATTCAACATATTCGATAGAAACTCACTTAAAGAGGAGTGAAAATTAATAAGTTCATAACTAGGCCCATCAGACAAGCATCACTCATGTGCATGTATAAATCTATCGCCCCTCGGGCTAGCCTCTCAGTCACTCGTGACTCAACTCTTATAAATCAGCACTCACGCTCAATCGGTACAATATAGTAACCGTTGTGGCGTGCAGCCCGATCTATATATCGATGCGGTGTGCAGCCAGATCCATATATATAGTCGACTGCGCTCACTGGGAGTGTGCAGACTTCGGAGGGGCTCCTACAGCCCAAGTGCTATATCGCTGTGGCGTGTAGCCCGATCCAACATATCGCTGCGATATATATATATATATATATAAATATATTGTTGCAGCATGCAGCCCGATCCATAGATATATAATCGTCAAAGCCAGACCCTCGGCCTCTCTCACTCATTAACCTCACCACCAGACTCTCAGTCTATCTCAGTTATCAACCTCATAATCTGACCCTCAGTCTATCTCAGTCATCAACTCACGATCACTCGGACCATCAATAAAACAGGGAACTCATCCCAAACAGTTTTCACATTTCTAAGAAATATAGTGATAAAACCAGATTTTAAACAATAAACAGGTAAAACATGACTGAGGATATGCTATCAAACACATAGAGTGAGAAAAAGTAGTAAAAATGCCCCTAAGGGTCTCAACAAGTCGGCACAAAGCCTCAAACATGGCATACAACCAAAAATATAGTATCAATCTCTAAAATATGGAATATCATAAGATTTGAAATCAAATACGCGACTTAACAGTCATACGGGACGGACCAATTCACAATCCCCAACGGTGCACAACTCCACGCTTGTCATCTAACGTGTGCGTCACCTCAAAGTAATACCACAATGTGTAATCCGGGGTTTCAAATCCTCAGGAGAGTATTTACAATCTTTACTTACCTCGATTCGTTCCAAACTCTAGCCCGCGATGCCTTAGCCCACACGAATCGACCTCTGGATGCTCCAAATCTAGCCACAATCAGTACATAACCATTAAAATATGCTAAGGGAACAAAGCCCACTTGAAAATATCCAATTTACATCAATAATCCCAAAATTGCTCAAACCCGGACCCCGGGCCCACATCTCAAAATTCAATAATTTTCACATCAAAGGATTCCTTATCTCCCCACGAGTTCATACATACCTAGAACATCAAATTCCATCCACAAATGACCCTTTAAATCCCAAATGTTTGGTTTCAAATTTTCAAGCCCTAGCTCTTCAATTTTAGGCTTAATTCCATGATGAATTAGGTGGAATTCACCCAAGAATCGAGTATTGCGTTCAAAAATCTTATTTCCAAGTGATTCCCTTCGATTCCCTCTTCAAATCCTTCTCAAAGGCTCCAAATATTGCTCAACAATGGAGAAAATAGACCAAAAATCGCGAAACCCATCTTTTAAACATTCTGCCCCAGGCATAAACTCCTTCTTCGCGAACGCGGTCAAAGCCTCGCGTTCGCGAAGCACAAAAATTCCGCTGACCAAAAATGTGACCCTACCACGCGAACGCGATGCTTCAGCCTCTCAAACTTACGTGAACGCGATAATGCCTCTCGCGAATGCGATGCGTGCTAACCCGACCCTTCGCGAACGCGGGACTCCCATTCACGAATGCAAAGGCCAAACCTGATGCCTCCCTTCCTGACTCTTCGCGAACGCGAGGGTCCACTCGCAAACGTGAAGACCAAAATACCTGCAATTGGTGGAACTCAAAATCTGCAACTTTCTCAACTTTGAAATGATCCGATCAACCCCTCGAAACTCACCCGAGGCCCCCGAGACCTCAACCAAAGGCACGAACATATCCTAATACCTTATTCAAACTTTCTCCAACCTTCGGAACACTCAAAACAACATCAGAATATCAAATTTGCATCAGATTCAAGCCTAAGAAATCCAAAATCTTCTAGATTACGCTTTTGATCAAAAATCGACCAAACCGCGTCCGAATGACCTGAAATTTTGCACACACGTCACAAATAACACAACGAAACTACTTCAACTTCCGAAATTTCATTCCGATCTCTATATCAAAATCTCCCATATTAATCGGAAAACGCCAAAATTTCAATTTCGTCAATTCAAGCTTAAACCTTCCACAAACCTCCAAAACGCATTACGATCATGCTCCTAAGTCCCAAATCACCTAACTGAGCTAACCAAACAATAAAAATTCTAATCCGAAATTGAATACAAACAAGTAAACTCTTGGTCAAACCTTTTAAATTTCAAGCTTTAAGCAGAGAACTGTTCTTCCAAATTCATTCCGATTACCTTGAAAACTAACACCAACAGTTTACATAAGTCATGATACATCATACGGGGCAAGTCATGCCCGAGAATTGGCGATTAAAGTGAAAAAAGCTCAAAACGACCGGTCGGGTCGTTACAACCACTTTTGAAAGAAACCAGTGAAATTATTGTCATGCAAGTAAATACAAAAGTAGAACACACAGTACCAGCTAGAAATTATCGTCGAAGATAGGAGAAGTGAAAACCCTAACCAACAAAGAACTATTCAGTAAACCCTAACTTCAATAAATACAAAATTAGAAAAAACTAGAAACCCTATGACAACTACACACACCTATCAACTTCAAATAATCGAAAAAGAAAAGGGTTTATGAAATCCCTAACCAACAAAGAACAAATCTGAAAGCGATTCAAAACGCCAGTAAAACTTTCTTGGAATTTTTTGTTTTGGGATAAATCAAGAAAAGAGATAAAACTAACAAAAAAATCAAGTTTTTTTAGAAAAATTTCTTACCCTTGCTTGAAATCGCCACTGGAAGCAAGGATCCTGACCGGTTTGGTTTCTCTCATTTTCTTTGAAGTACCAGAAGGTTCGAGCAAATGAGGTGAATAAGGCGTTTTCAGACGGGTTAAATCTATTTATTTGGTGGGTTTTCGGTTACGGGTTATGGATCAATAAGATTTGGGAGTGGGTTTGGGTCCATCTGATTTGGTCGTTGATTTTGGGGCTTATAAGTTAGTGGAAGTCCCAATTGACAGTTGAGTTGGCAGCTGACTTGGAAAAAAGAGATGGGGTCAGCTGCCACATCGACGGGGCGTTATGGTTAGGGGTTGCATAAACTTTATTAACAATAGGGTGGGGATTGAATGTAAAGTGTAACGGGGGATAAACTTGTATTAATTTCAATAGTACATGAGCAATAATGGCCTTTTTCCGAAAAATAAAAGACATAAAGATGCATTACACGTATGTCATCAGAACAATATCTAAACTAGAGAGATACCAAAAGAAATTCTTAATTCAAAAACTAACTTGAAATTATTGAATTAAAGAATACCACCAAAAAAATTGAAGAAAATAAATCATAAAGAAGAAAATGCAAACATGAAAGCAAAGTAAGAATTGGATGGCAAAATTCTTTGGTTTGTAGTTTGCACTTTGCGGACAAAAATCTGAAATGTATTTGTTTCTCGTTAGTAAATTATAAAGAGTAAAGATTGTGAAATTGGGATATACAATTAGAAAAAATCTTTGGCTTTCGAGATTTTTAGTTTAAAATTTTTACTATGAATATACTTTTGAATGTTTAAGCTTTTTTTAAACAAAAAGATTTATTAGCAATTTTGAATCAAATTTGAAAAAGTTCTCAGGGCTTATGCCCCAAATGAACTCCCAGAACATTGAGACTTACGCCTAGGCGAACACCCAAAATGTTAGGGCTTACGCCCCACGATATTTAACCCCCTCCAGGTACGCCTCGCACCGAAGCTCGCCCAAAAAGCGCTTTCTAAAATACTGATTCCAACTGTATATAAATTGTAGTATTTGACCGAATTTGCATATATGTTATAAAAACTTTAAAACTTTTTATAAATAGAAACCTAGCTAAAACGGGCACCTAATATCTTAATTTTGTGTATATAAAAAGATCTGTTTTATTATTGTGTGTGGGATAAAACTATGTTGATATGATGAAAGTCAATATGAAAAAAGTATTTTTATGAGAAAGTCATTTTTTTATGAATTTGCAAAATGGGAGCAAAATAACTTCTTCCGCTTGCAGTTTGTCGCTATTTTAACTTTAAATTGCATATAAGCTACAACTAATACTTACAAATTATTATCGATCTTTACTAAAATTTGCATCAAAACATAATTCGATTTATAATATTATTATTAAATTTAATTCAAAAAAATATATTTCAATCACTAACCAACAACAACAACAACAACAACAACCCAGTATAATCCCATTTAGTGGAGTCTGGGGAGGGTAGTGTGTACACAGACCTTACCCCTACCTTGGGGTAGAGAAGCTGTTTCCAAATAGACCCCCGGCATCTTTCCCTCCAAGAACTTCCCACCTTGCTCTTGGGAGACTCGAACTCACAACCTCTCAGTTGGAAGTAGGGGTTGCTTACCATCCAGTATTTCAATCACTAACCAAACATCGAAAATTAAAATTATTTATTACTAAAACTAAATCCATCATACCAAACATATACGTATTTTAAAAATATTAAAGAACACTTATAGCGTGTTTGACAAGCTTCTAGGAGGCCAAAAGTATTCTTTTGTTAAAGAAAATACTTTTTTTTAAAAGTTGAGGTATTTGACCAAGATGACAAAGTGTTTTTGAGCAGAAGAAGCAATTTTTTCCACTTTTGAAAAAAACTATAAATTTTAGTTTCTTCCCCGAAACAAAAGCACAAGTAGAAAATTAATATTTTTGAAGGCACAAATATCCTTCCTTGGTCAATTTACCTTTTATTTTGTTTCTACCATTTTCTTTATTTTATTTTTATCGTATTTTCATTCTCGTTCTCCTATTCTTCTTTGGAATTGTTTCTCTACTGCAGTATATCTCTTCTTTTATATAGGATTTATGGAGTATATTTTCTAATTAATGAATGATGTGTTTTAATATATTTGAAACATCACGTAGTAAACAATAAGTAATACCAGATACTCAATTTGTTGCTTTGGAGAATTATATTTCAAATAACATAAGAAATTAATTAACTTTTTTAATAATAAATATTTAAATTTATTTATTTCTTTCAATACTATCAATGATTGGCCAAACACAGTTTGCTTATCAAATATTACAAAAAATAAACACAAATTGTACTTTCTTAAATTGCTTTTTCAATTACTTTTTTAAAATTAACGCACATTTAAAATAAGAAGTTTTTGGGGGCATTTGCATCTATACCCGCTTTTGTGTCACATTTTAACTTGTGCCCGCTTTGCAAAAAAATTGCAAGCGTACCAGATTTTTCGTATAACTTCAGCATACGGGGCTGAAGTAGCAAAGGCAATCACGCAAAACTTCAGCATTCTAGTAGCCAGGCCTGAAGTTCAGCTCCAGAGCTGAAGTTTTTATTTTGCAACTAGTGAACTTCAGCTCTAGAACTGATGTTTTTGTTTTGTAACTGAAAACTTCAGCTCTTGAGCTGGAGTTTTTGTGTTGTAACTGGAAACTTCAGCTCTAGAGCTGAAGTTTTTGTGTTGTAACTGGGAAACTGCAGCTCTAGAGCTGAAGTTTTTGTGTTTTAACTGGGAAACTTCCGCTCTAGAGCTGAAGTTTTTGTATTGTAACTGGAAAACTTCCGCTCTAAGCTAGCTTGATATTTCCAAGCTAGCTTCAAATTGATATTTCGTTAGATAGTTGCAATAACTTTAGTGATTCTCGTTGAGATTTTTCGTCATAAAGTATTTGTTCATGCTTATGAGTAATTTATCTGGTAGTAGTAGCCTGTTGCAGTTTGCTGGAAGCCATCCAACTCGTTGTTTCTCATTATCATATATCACCATTTTGTCCGATAGAGAAATATCTGTAGATGAAAAAAATATCAGAAAGAGAATGATTAAATGCACAAAGAACTTGAATACCAACTCTTATCAAAATCTAGTTCCCCTTTAGTATTTATGCAGATGAAAACTGCATTTTCGCTTCACTTTGTTGATACTACTATTCCATCATTATTTATAAATGTTAAAACACAACCTTGCTTTCTTCTGGTGAGCACTGAAGTGGAGGAGAAATGGAGCTAAAGTTGTTTAAAAAGTGGGTACAAGTTAAAAGTTTTTAAAAAAATATGTATAGGTTAAATGGGGACGATCAAATAGGATGACTCGTGCAATTTTTACAAGTTTTTGGTAGCTTAACCAAATGGGATCTCAAGCAGGAGATCAGCTACATTAGTAGGAATAAAAGATGCATTAATTGACCCTACATAGTGACTTTAATCCAAATTGAGTGGATGCCAACTAAAAGTTGAGAGCAAAAAAGAGGGAACATTATACTTGCCATTCTCAGAAACCACTAACCAGAAATCTCAAATTTGAAACCAAAGCGAAATATAATCTAGCAATCAAAGAAAACTGTATGGGATAAAATAGGACTCGACCTCAAGGGGGCCGAGTATGACTTTCCTCGTGTCGGGAAAACGGCGAGAGTACGACTCTCTCTCTCCTACGTCTCCTATAGCAAGGACGTAACCCAGACGTAAGGGTATGAGCAGCGACATATGAACTCATGCGTCCTCATTCAAAGAGCGTTAACGACCTCTCGACGTATCGAACTTTTGGGAATATGACGGACCTAGCCGAATGGGGTCGGAGTTAACCCTCAGTATGACTATACTGACGGGTACGCCCACTGAGTATACGCCTACTGAGACAAGGCTACGGCTCAGATATAAAACGGCAGCGTCCCTATCAGGGAGAAGTGGTCTACTTTTGTACCTTTTTCTGATTATTTCGAGGCAGGTCTCCTGCTATATAAAGGGGACCTTCACATTGTAAAAAGGGGGATGTTTGTTTTCTTAATGATACAACTTCTAATTTTCTCTCTCTATCATTCTCTCTGTGTTAATTATTCTCTCTTCATCTTCCTAGTGATTTTCATTGATAGTTCACATAATCTCGCCATTTTTTATCAAGATTCGCAATATAAAAGCTATAGATCTATCTCCAGGGTTTATTATAGTTGATTACGATTTACCCCTTTCTCACAACTTCTGATTGTCCATGACTTATAAAGTAATCGATAACTTTTGAGTCAAACAATTTGGCGCCGTCTGTGGGGATTTCGAGAATCAAACCTATAGTATACACCCAAAAGATCAGATAACTACATCATCTATTTCCCACGAAAACCCAGAAACGGCTGAAAACAACACCAGGTCCAAAGCTATAGTGGAAGTCACCGCCAACCTCCTGAGCTCCCTGAACGAGGTTGGTGGTAACACTACCGCCAGCACCACCCCTGATACCGCGCCAGAGATAGAAGCTTCACCTTCCCCATCTGGGAACCTTGCGGCCTTGCAGGACAAAGAAGCTTCCACGCCCTTTGCAAAAGAAGCACCCCCGGCGGTTAGAAAATTGCTGGAAGAATGGTTGACGAGTACCCTGAACGGCTTAGTGGAAAAATCACCACAAAGCCATGCAAAAGCAGTACCGACGACAAGTATCGCTACCATAGCGGACGAGCAAGAGGAAGCGCGAACCAACAACCAACCCATCGAGACGCAAATCCATGGTGACACACTGGCGTCCATTCTGAGAAAAATAGAAGAAATGGAGAACGAAAACAAGGCCCTCCGCGACCAAATGAAAGAGCATCAGGATAGGGTCGACAAGATACCCGTAGCGCCTAAACTACTACCCAAACGCGACGAGGGAAAGTTCGTAGAACAACCCTACTCCGAGGAAGCCGCCCCTTACACCATCCTAAAAACTTTCAAGATGCCTCCTTATCTGAGGGTATACGATGGAACCACCGATCCCGAAAATCACCTCATCCATTATGTCACTGCCGTGAAAGGTAACGACCTGTCGAGAGAGCAGGTACCATCTGTGCTGCTGAAGAAGTTCGGCGAGACGCTGACCGAGGGAGCCCTAACATGGTATTCTCAACTACCCGCCAAAGCAATCTCAAACTTCAAAGAAATGGCAGATAAGTTCATCACTGCGCACGCCGGCACAAAAAAGGCAGAGGCAAGGGTGAACGACATCTTCGCCGTCAGGCAAACCACGGGCGAGGGCCTCAGGGACTTCCTCGCTAGATTCAACAGGGTAAGGATGAGCCTGCCAAACGTTTCGGAAGGCATGGCGGTAGCTGCCTTCCAGAACGGGCTCAGCAGAGATGGTTCCAGAGCAACTAAGAAGCTACTAAGCCGGCTCATGAAATATCCTCCCACAACTTGGGATGAGATCCACAATGCCTACTGCGCCGAGGTACGAGCAAACGAAGACGATCTCAACGGGCCGACCCGACGATTGACAACTATACACTCAGACACAAGGAATGATCGATGTCACGAAGGACGCCGAGAACTTCCCCCTCGCCCCAGTAAGGAACGGCATCAGCCATACATGAGGTCTCCTCATCCGCCTCCCCGTCACACAGACGCATTACAAAGGCATCTCGCCCCACTCAGGAACGAAAGAGGTATGCCCCCTTTGCTTTTATCACATAACTTTTGTGTCTCTCCTTCAGAGATAGTGTACGCCCTGTAAAAGCTTGGCACCAAGGTGCAGTGCCTCAAAAAATGAAATCAGATCCCGCCACGAGGAAATCAAACGTCCTGTGCGAATTCCACCAAGAGCTGGGACACAGAACCGAATATTGCATAGGCCTACGACAGGAAGTCGTCAGAATGCTAAACTAGGGATACCTAAAGGAGCTGCTTAGCGACAAGGGAAAAGCTAATTTCGCACGCGGGCGAGAACAGTCCCGCGGGCCACCAAAGCCACCCTCCCCGACGCGGACAGTAAACATGATCGTTGGAGACGGCGCCGACGTTGCCATCAACCATGTCAAATTCGCCAACACACACAGGCTGAAGCGAACCATCTCCCACGAACGGTACGATGACTTCGAAGGGAGTATCACCTTCGATAAGTCTGATGCCGACG
>MU713233.1:54471-74424 GCA_026770625.1 Nicotiana glauca
TGAGAAGTGAAATCACCATGAAAACACACTTAAAAGCTTACCTTAGGAGTGCAATTGGATGCCTTGGTCGAATTGGGGGTGTTGGGGAAGCCCTAGGCTTGAGAAATGACTCAAGTTCTGTCATTTCCCGTCCCTAGGTACTTAAAATGCTCCAGGCGCGCGAACTTTGCATAGTTCGCGCGTTTTTGCTGACCATTCTGCCCCAGACGCGTGAAACGCGCGACTTCGTGCGTTCTTCGCGCGCTCTTACACCTGACCAGTGAAATGGTTATAACATCTTGTATAGACCTCCAAATGACACACAGTTTAATGCGTTGGAACCTAGACTCAAAGAGCTTTAATTTGATAGGTTATGGGTCACACAACTCCTTCTATACCGGGAGATATGATCGTTTAAAGTGAGTTCTTGTGCACACTCATTTACAATTTCGTCTATTATGAAATTTTCCAACTTCAAAAGTTTCCGTTAGCCATCCGAAATCACCCCGAGGCCCCCGGGACCTCAACCAAAAATTCCAACACCTCCTAAAATATTATACAAACTTGTTCCAATCATAAAAATACATCCAAGAACACTAAACCATCAAATTTCCTCGAATCAAAGTCTAAGTTCAACTAAAACTTCCGAAACTCGCATTCGATCAAAAACCCAACCAAACGATGTCCGAATGACCTGAAATTTTGCACACATATCCAAATTTACCTAAAGATGCTACATAAACTCTCGGAATTCCATTCCGACCCTCGGTTCAAAATCTCACATATCAACCGGAATTCGCCAAAATTCAAACATCGCCAATTCAAGCCTAACTCTACACCGGACCTCCAAATTCAATTCCGATCGCGCTCCTAAGTCACAAATCATCCCCCGAAACTAACCAAATCACCGGAATTCACATCCGAGCCCCCTAACTAAATAGTCAACTTTCGGTTGACTTTTTCAAAACAAGCTTCTCTTTAAGAGGTTAAGTGCCTCATTTCCATCTAAAACCAATCCAATTCTACCCGATCACCTCAAATACTGATATTGAAACATAGAGAAGCATATTGTAGGGAAAATGAGGTGGTAACTCATAAGACGACGGGTCGGGTCGTCACATTTTAAATTTTTTTCTCTTGCTAATTTTTCTTTCATTTAATTGCTTACCCAAGAAATTATTTGATGTCTAAATCTCTATCTGATTTTTATAATAATAAATCTGTTACAAAAAAAAGCATTAAGTGGTTAATTATTATTGCCAATGAAGTTCAAACTTTGATAAACACAATGTAAGTAAAAAGCTTTGTGTGTAGCTTAGAAGGATCCATCTTGATGGTAATGTTACACTTCTTATTAACTTGATTTGACATTGGAGTTGCACATGTTTGAAGAAAAGAGTATCCGAAATTATCTCAGAACCCAAGTTGTTTCTTTGTTATATTGATCAGCTTGTTGCATCTTCTATTGCTTGCAGTGAAAGCATATATGCTATTCTGACCAATACCACCATGGAGATCATGGTTCTTCGAGGTGTTCTTAACTCTAAAGTCTGAATATGCGAGAATGGAAGCACAGGTATGTTAGCACATACCTTTTCCTTTTATTAATTAGCATAGCAGGAAGACACAAGATAATTCAAAATTATACCTCGCCTTCTTAGTTTAAGAACTTGAGAAAGTAATCAAAAGATGGATTATGTTAAACTCTTTTTTCTAGCCTTACTCAAATTCAAACATGAAGTCTAAATGCTGAAGAAAAAGAGAGGTAAACGACTCGGGATACAATTGAGGATCAAATTCAAGTTGGCTTTTCAAGATGGGCAGGTCAGCATGAGATTGTCTGAAATAGAACTTCTAATACACCTGACGCTGCTTGTGTGATTAAGTTTAAAATTATTTTGGCTCAAATTTCTCAGTTGGCAAATCTCCTTTTGTCCATGCTATATTTCCGTTACTAGAATGTTTTCATTTCCTTTCACCAATAATTTTATTTTGAAGTATAGATACTAATTAAATTTTGGCTGTAAGGGTTCTTGTGATGAATTTAATGAGGCAGATTTCGAGACTAATGAAATATTTTTACTTTTTTGAGAAGCCATTAAGCTAGGTCGGGATTCAAGTGGATATATAACCTATTACAACCTCTATTCTACTTTGTAATAGGCATAGTTTGGCGTTTAAAGTTAGAAAAGTTAGAATTGAAATTAAGTTTAACTTATTCAACATCGTATGCAATAAGGTCAAATTAAATCCTTAAAGCTCGAAAGTCAGTCATTCTTATTAAACTATAGGAAAAATATCGTGATATTTAATCTGTGCTCATATTTCTTATTGGAAAAGAGCGTTACTTTTGCTGCTTTATAAAATATTATATGAAGTCATTGGTCTTTGTTGGCATCTATAATTCGGGAGGCCCTCTGATTTACTCTTGAGATCACAATGTAGTGTGCTATTTACTATGTGTTGAAATAGACACATCTCTGCTAAAATGTGAAATTGTAGAATGCTTTTTTAAAAGACTAAAACTCATCGATTTCTAAATAAATGATTTGAGTAAGCAACTCCTATTGTATTTTTAAAACTACAGGATTTCAGCTAATGTGAGCTTTCAGTTACTCGATTATGTTTTCAGGCGATCATTTTGCTATTTGGGATATATTCTTGATTTTCCTTACCTAACATTGCATTACTACTGGAAGTAATAGTTTGCATTGCTTCTCTTTGCTATTTTGTTGCGAGTAGGAAACTACTAATAAATTTTGTTGCAGCCAACATTTCGATGCAAAATGTTTGGTGTGGACAAAGATCACTTGATTTAGCCCATATATTTATCTACAACAATATTTGGAGAGAGGTTTCTGCAGCAGTCGAGTTCCCTTTCAGATAGGATAATATGCCACACAACTACTTTTTTGAATATTTATACTAATATTGATATCCAAGATGAGTTACATTATTCTAATAACGATTTTTTTGTACTTATTCCTTAGGATTTATTTACTTTCCGGTGAAAGAAACTTACCCCGAGGACATTGGTTATATGGTTATTATAGGCATATGCTGCAACTGAAATGACATCTTTTAATTTGTTGTGTCCTTTCATGTAGTATATTTCTAATGGGACGATAAACATAATGTCCTGTCTTAATTATGTTTTAGTTTTGAGGGATACGATTCCTTATAAAACCTATCTTCTTCTTTTTTCAGTAACAGTGTTTCTTGCTATGACTTTGTGGCTATGCAGGTTTCTTGTTTGCTCGAGATCCTATTGCAATATGTCATATTTCTGGGAAACTCTCGATCACTAGGTACACAAATGGCAACTTGGTCTTGAAATCATTTTCATATTTTTTTCTTGTGTGTAGTTTAATACTCTAATTATAGGTAGCTTCAATTGTGATGACTAAATTTATTAAAACAAGATGGTAAGAAAAAGTTGTAACACTTTTGTTATTTTTTTCAAGGGATATTCTTATTTTAGCTCATCCTTTGTCAATTCGTTTACCCTAAAATCCTGTCTCCTCCTTCCTTTCGAATTTCTTCACTTTCGGTCTCTAGCCTTGAATTTCTTCATTGGATCTTTCAGTGCTTAGGGATTTTCTTTCATGTCAGTATTCTCTTCTATCCTTGATTTTATTCTCCAAGTAAGAGCTCCTCCAAACAATATCCTTTTAATTTTGCCATAAAACCTTTTGGAATCCTTGCTCTTCCGGCTGAGGTTGTTAGGAGTTAGGACAACAGAAAGTGGGCGTAATTTTGTTCTATTAGCAAATAATGAAGAATTTTTCTTCCGTTGAATTGACAAATTTTTGTAGCCAAATGAAAGCGTCAATTTTGCCGAGTTTGGAGCACAATGAATTGCAGGCGTGCACCGTTTACCAAACCCGTCTAGCTTTGGTAACTGATGAGATATTAAGAACTTTGAGATAAATGAGGAAAATGAATAGTGTTTGGGGGATCGGAAGGCAAAGGTTTGTCATATCATGGTTCATTGAATATACATGTGAAAACATAGCAAGTTGGTCTTTTAATGTGTGGTTGATGTCTTTTATTTCTTCTATTAGCATTCTTACATTTGCAGTTTCGTATGATTTAGAATTCTGCATTTTTTATCTGACTTAGCAATATTATCGAAAAGTTAGATCAAAATATAATATTTTGCTACCAAGCTTAAGAAAATATATACTAGCTACTTGTAGTACCAAAATAATCAAAATTATTTCTCATTTTGGAAGTCTATAGTATTATCCATCTGTTTCATGCTATATTATCCATCTGTTTCAGGTTATCTTTCAATTTTGCATATGAATTAGACTAGTTTCATTAAAAAGAAATTCCAATAATTTTTTTAGTTAATTTGCTATGTCCTTTCGCGTTTAGTTTCATAAAAGACCTAAATATCTTTAGTAAATTTACTATGTCAAGCCTTTTAAGTTTTGAGCTTTTTGTTTGAGCTAGACATGATTTCTTTGTCTGTTGATCTGTTCCTGTCAACATTTTTAGTAGCTTAATTAAATGTTTGTTCATGCATTTAGTAATAGTATTTCGCGGGTTAAATAGGACATAGTATAACGTAAGGCTTTGGAAATTTTTTCTTTATCAGGACACATTTCTATCTCCCATGTAATAAATAAAGAATTGTGTCCTGGCAAAAATCTATATTGTTTACCTTTGTTGACCAAAATACAAGAGCTCTGTGTCTTAGATTTTTGCTCCATTTAATTTATTACATGGCAGATAGCTACTCTAGTATTAGTCACACTTGATCGTGGATTGAAATAAATGGAAAGTAAATTTTTTCAATGACTTCTTATTTTAGTAGTCTTGCAGCTTTTTCGTACTATTATTGATATATAAAATCATATATTTTTTTTCTATGTTTGGCTTTGCCTATTGATAAATTTTCGTATTCAATATTGCTTGATGAAGAGGAAGAGCCAGATTTGAGTGATCTATTAATGGCAAAATTATTAAATGTGTTGTTTCATTGTTGAATCAAATCTGAATGGGTGTACCAATAAAAAATTGCTTTTCAGTTTTGAATTTGTGATTTTATTCTCCTTGCATTGTTTTTTTAACCACAAGTAGCTTTATAGGCTTGGTGGTTAATTGGTATATTTTCCCCTATTTTTTCCTTTTTGCGTTAATAGATGGGCTTAATAAGTGCAATGAAACCTAACTGGTGTTTTATTATAGAAGCTTATGAGGAAGTGAATGTGGACCCTTTTCATCTCTTGTACTTGACACAATTTACCCTCACTCTTTATTTTTTTTAAAAAATTAAAATGGTATGCAACTCTTTTTTTGAAATTCAGTCTATTATGGAGTTTGTCATGGATGACTTTCTTGAAAATGGATTTGCAGATAAGCTAAATTAGAGGAGGAGCGCCAACAAACAAAAGACGCGAAGAGGAACATAAAAGGGAACATCTCGAATACATATTTGTAGTCCATATAAGTAGTCCAGCAGAATCTACCTTTCCAGCCAGTTTCGGCAAATTCAAGGTAATCAGGTTTAGAATTTTGGGTTTGAAAATTGGACATATGTATGCTTTGTGAATGAATTTTTTGCTAATTAAAGCAGTGCTTGTTATCCCAATATAGTAAGAGGAAAATCCGTCTACCTAAAATATAAAGTTATTATCTTTGTGCATGATTATTAATTGATTATTTTTTTGCATGTAAATTGTCAATCTTAAAGCCCTCTATTAAGGGAACTTTTATTCATTGGCTCTATTATTTGAGTATCTATTAAAGTATTTTTATAGTATTGTGCCATTTTCATTAAAGATATGCTAAAGCATATACTGTGGGTATTGTTTCAGTATTGTGCTAATTTTCTTTAAAGATATGCATGTACACAAATTGATAAAAATTTAAATAGTACAAGGTCACCCTAATGCAATTGAGAGTATAAAATGGAAATAACGGAACATGATTTATTTGAAGATTTTAGCTATGCTCTCCTTTTTATCTAATTAATAGGTTGCACGATTTGAGGTTTTATCGTTTCTGCTTGAATACTATTTTTGACTCTTCCCTAAACATGAACACTTTATATATTCCTGGGTTTTCATCTAATTGAATTCTCTATTACCAACTATTTTACTATTTATCTATTTTGGTACTCTGTATCCCTTTGCTTTTGTTATATTTGTTGAACTTTGAGAAGACAAACATTAATGTTGCTTCAAATCATGAGTAACAATCGTATTGGTATATCATTATGCTATATGATAGTTGACAATTAATTATTACTTCTTGCTTCTACAGGTGCCGCTATCATTTTTCAAAGACTGCAAAAGACAACTAAAGCATTATGAATGCATCATCTTTTGACTATATGTGGATAGTACTCTCACGTAAAGAATGTATCACCTTTTAACCACGCAACATTCATGAACGAATATTTTATTTCTTTATAAATGTAAATAATATTCAGCAGTTATCATACAACATCTATTTTTATTTGGTTTGATATTTGATTTGATAATGACGTACATACATCAATTTTTTATATGTAATTTCATATATTAAAACAAAGTAAAAGATAATGTTTCAACTTCTACATTATTGGGCCCGTGTTGGCACGGGCCACCAATGTCTAGCTTTTTAATAAAGAGTAGGAACTCTACGTTTGCTTTATTAAAAAAAGGAATTTTTACACCCTATAGAAAATCTTAGTACCCTATTTATCAATAATAAATACCATTTTAAAATATTACATGCTATAAATACCTTTTATCCTTTATAGCAAAAAATCTAAATATAGTTACATCCTACAATTAAGGCACCATATATGCTAAATATTATTTTTCTCTCTCCCTTTTTGTATTTTCTCTCACATAACCCTATGCTGCCCAGCTTGTTCCAACCAAAACTGCCGTTGTTGCATCTAAAATTGAGTTGACTCCTGTTAACTTTGTTCATGGAGAACCAACGGTAGAATTCTCCATTGAAGAGGTAAACTCGTTCATCATTGAAGAAGGGCTTCATCAAGCTTCATCGTTCATCATTAAATCAGGTTTGATTTATTCGAAGATTTTGTCTAAGTTCTGTCAAAATCCACAGGCTACGTGAAGTTGAAAAGCGACGAGTTCTTTTTCAGAACTTTTCCATGGACAATAGGATTCAATCCCCGTGAAGAAACTTCAAGAGCTGTGGTTTGGATCTCTTTTTGCCCGAGCTGCCTGCAAATTTTTTCACAAAGAAATCTCTATTGTCAATATCTGCAGCAGATTGCATTCACAGATTTCGCCTATTTTGTATTCAGTTGTATTCGAATGTATTCTTCAGTTGTATTCACTTGTATTCAGGTTTAATCAGTTGTATTTTATTTGTATTCAAGTGTTTTATTCAGATGAATTAAGGTGTATTTTATTGTATTCAACTGTATTATTCATATGTATTTCTCTTTTTTCAGCTATAATCTTTATTATGTATCTTTCAAATACAGATTAATGAGGGATTGTTTTAGTTCGTTGAGTTAAATTAGGAGGATATCATGTGATTTTATTTCCTTCCGTTGAATTCCAGATTTTACGCCTATATTTTTGGCTGTATTTAATGTTAATGTTGCTTGAATACAGGTAAATACATGTCAAACTTAGCTGGAATTCCAGATTTTACGCCTATTTTTTTGTTGTATTAATGAATACAACAGCTTAAATACATGAAATACATTATATAAAAACATTAAAGGTATCTATAACACGTAATATAGCAAAAGGTATCTATAAATGACTAATTAGACCAAAAAAATGGTGCTTTATGAAAAATTCCCTTAAAAAAATATTGTACAAAATTGTATTCTATCAGTTTCACATTGGATATTTTAATGGTTTTCCAGGTTTGTATATTAAATTTATGTCCTCGATATTTTTTTTTTTTTTTTGGGAAAATGAAACAAGTTAAACTTTAGTAATACTAAAATGCAGGACAATAATTACATTTTAACCCCTAGACATTTCCACTGGGAATTTGCTGTGAAAAAAAAAACAGGAATTTGATTAAACGAACAAGAAAATATCTAAAACCCATGAGAAGAATTACACTAGATTTGAAAATTGAAGTGCAGGACTTGATAGTAATTTTTTAAATATTTTTTTATATAGATAATTATTGTAGTTTACCCTTTGATTTTTTTTCTTGTCACGTAAAAAGAATTACACGTTTGATTTCTAGTTGCTATTAAACCCGAGTTTAAGCATCTTTAATTGAATGATTAGGTGAGTTGGTAAACAACTAACTTGAGAATACTTTTGACAGAATGGCTTAAATGGCACCTATACTTGTCCCACTTTACCATGTCGGTCCCTAAATTTTACTTGTTTTTATCCAGATACTTTAACTTGATCAAAGCCTATTATTTAAACCCTTCTGACCATTGACCAAGCACATGTGACAAAATAATGGTTGAGCTGGACAAAGTGGATGTAATTCATGCGGATAATGAGCGTGAATATGAGCATTTTGAACCAGAAATAATTAAAATAAGAAGAAAAAAATATTAAAATACAACAACAACAACAACATCATCCCAGTATAATTCTACAAGTGGGGTTTGGGGAGGGTAATATGTACGCAGACCTTACCCTACCCCGAGGGGCAGAGAGGTTGTTTCCAGGAGACTATCGGCTCAAGAAAGTAACAAGAGACGATAAGTTAGTACTATCAATAAACTCATAATAAAATAACATAAAATACATAACATAACCTAAAATAATGAAATAACAACAAATAAGAAATATAGGAAATACGAAAAAGATGGAAGGTATACTAATATCCAATAGACAAAGCCCCGCATCAGTAGCTTATCAGTAGCATCCTAAGACTAACTCCTAACTGGCTAGTCTCTATCTAGTGCACTGTAGAAATAACCACAACTTTCCCCTAACCTACAATCTTAATGCTCGACCTCCACAATTTCCTGTCAAGGGCCATGTCCTCTGTAATCCTAAGTCGCGACATGTCCTGCATGATCACCTCTCCCCAATACTTCTTAGGCCTCCCTCTACCTCTCGTCGTGCCCACCACAGCCAGTCGCTTGCACTTTCTCACCGGTGCATCAGTGCTCCTCATCTGAATGTACCCGAACCATATAAGTCTTGCTTCCCGCATCTTGTCCTCTATGGGGGCCACGCCCACGTTCTCTCGAATATCTTCATTCCTAATCTTATCCGTCCTTGTATGCCCGCACATCCACCTCAACATCCTCATCTCCGCTACTTTCATCTTACTGATGTGTGAGTTCTTGGCCAACACTCGGTCACATATAACATGGCAGGCCTAACCACTGCTTTATAAAACTTACCTTTTAATAATGGTGGTACTTTTTTGTCACACAGAACTCCCGTCGCTAACCTCCACTTCATCCACCCCACCCCTATACGGTGTATGACATCCTCGTCGATCTCCCCAGTCCCCTGAATAACTGACCCAAGGTACTTGAAACTACCCATCTTAGGGATGACTTGAGACTCAAGCCTCACTTTCACTCCCTCTTCCGTCGGCGCGGCCCCAAATTTGCACTCGAGGTATTCGGTCTTCGTCTTGCTTAACCTGAAACCTTTTGACTCAAGGGCATGTCTCCAAACCTCTAGCCTCACGTTGACGCCGCGTCATGTCTCGTCAATTAGGACTATGTTATCAGCAAATAGCATGCACCATGGAGCCTCCCCTTGAATATGATGCGTTATGGCATCCATCACCAGGGCAAAAAATTATTAAAATAAGAATGAAAAATAAAATAAGTAAAAAAAGAAAAAGAAAAAAAGCAAACGGGTGGATCTAAATAAGTAATATGTTCTTCCCCGTACCTACCTTTATCTTTCTCCTTGTTACTCGTATCATTCAAGAATTTGTACTAGAAATACCTCTGAAAGCTCAAGACTTCCAAACTTCCTTCATACGTTACTGAAATCTAGCAAGATCTAGATCCACAAAATTATAGTACTAACAATAGGAAAATTAAAAGGAAAAGAAATAATTCACAAATAGAGTAATCAATAGGGAAGACAAACATGCTCCCGCCGCTGACAACCTTCCCCCGCTAACCTAAGTCGCCGCCTTCATCAGGGGCCAAACCACCATTAACAAAATCAAAGTATTCGACGCAAACCTAGAAATCATCCACACATTCGCTAAAACCGACATTTGGCTCACAATCACGGTTCCAAACGGCAACATTTCATTAGTTTCTAAATTCGTTGGTGCAACAACATAGGTCAATGAAAATCCCGGCAATGATGACGGGGAAGATAGGAGAGACAGAGGTGGTTCACACTTTCTAAACTCTAACTAAGCGGGTAAGTGTAAAATGAGGAAAAAAATTGGGTTTGGAGGGTTTAATAATCATTTTCAGTTTTATTTGGCCATATTAAATGACCCGGAGCCTACGTGGTTTAATTTTCTTGACGTGTTACGTGTAGAAAATTTTATTACACCCAGTGGCGGATCCAAAATTTTAAAGTGATAGGTGCTCGCCGATAAAAAATCTGAAAGAATAGGAAAAAAAAGTTTAGTTATGGGTGCTCACTCTATATTTATCTAACTATTTTTATAATTGCCTATGCAAATTTACTAAATTCAGTTAAAAGTAATGGGTGCTCAAGCACCCATAAGTATCCATGTACATCCGCCACTGATTACACGCACTGGAGCCTCATATCATAAACGTTTACTATACACGTTTTGAAGGAGTGTAAGTGTTCAATTGACAAATTGTAAAGTTTAGGAACATGCATGACAAAGTGGGACAACTATATGTGCCATTTAAGCCGTTCTACCAATACTTTATTATAACTCGAGAATAAAAAGTGGACAACACTATAAATCCTAAACGGGGGTGGGGGAAGAAGGACACATAGTTATAAAATAAATAAGGTAACTAGAAAAATAAAAGTTGAATTCCGTAAGAGATATAATTAAAATTGTTTGGCTCAAAAGTTATAAATCTACTTTGTAAGCTTAAAAATAATCAAAAATAAATGAGAGTAAATCGTAATCAAATATAATAAAACCTAGAGACAAAAGAGATGAAATTATTGTAGTAGATATGATAAGATGAACTCGAGAATGAGTGTTCGTTAGATGTAGAGATAGAGAGAGGGTAAGAGAAAATAAGAGAGTTGTATTATCCGAGAATAATACTGATGCCTCTTTACAATGTGAAGGTCTCATATATAGCAGGAGGCCTTCCTCGAAACAATCATAAAAGTACAAAAAGTAGTCAACGTCCCCCTAGCGAGGACGCTGAGTTTTTACTAGTGTCGCCTTTGTCCCCACGCCCAAGTCATACCCTTGCTTTAGTTGACGTATGCTCACTAGGCCTACCCTTCAGTGTAGAGACATTGAGGGCCAAATTTGACCTCATACAGTTAGTCCCTCCGCTCGTTGGAGGCATATTCGGTAGATGTCTTCAATGGACGAAAATGCAAACATCGTCTTTGGAGAATTTGACCTTACTATGGGGGCGGTGACGTGAATGAGATGAAATGTATGACATTGCCGAGCTGCTGACGCGTGGCTCCCTTTTTGAAATGACGTCATCACCCAGATGCGTCATAATTATAAGCTTGCTCATGAGGCGGTTCAGAGGATGATGTGATGTTCTGGTTTCCCGTGCCTGTTTTGAATCATGCCTCTTCGATTTCTGCGCATCCTAACCCTATAAATAGAGGGAAGGTTCAATCCATTTCATCTTTCGAACCTTTGTAAAACCTTTTCTGGCTTCTTTCTTTGCCTTTCTTTCTAGCAATCGCTATTTCGTGCGAGACTCTCCCACTTCTTTGAAACCACATTTCCTGTTGTTAGTGCTTCGTTTCTTACATAGGATAACATGACGAAACACCATCAGAGTAGTAAAAAGACCAAAGATAATGCCCCATCTAGGGTTCCGCCCTCCTCCAGTGGCGAAGAGGAAAAAGCAGGGAAGGCTCTTGTTCCCCTTAGTGTAGACAACGTCCTACCAAAGGAGATGCATATTCGAAGGGATTTTCCAACTAAAAGCCCAGCCCTTCCCTGGGAACATAGTGATTTATTACAATCCCACCTAGATGATCTTCGAGAGATGCACCATATTCCGGACTATGTGGAAATGGCTCCGGCTGGGATGGACTATGCCAATGTGCACCGGCCTGGGTACTGCACATTTTACGTGTACCCATTTTTGATCGGTTATGGTCTCCCGATCTACCCGCTAACGGAGGAGTTTTTTTGCTTTTTCAATGTGTGTCCGGCTCAGCTTACTCCTTACACCTTGAAGGTGTGTAGGATTCTGACCACATATGCGGCCAAGGCTGAGTGCAGCGTCTCAATTCACCACTTTTTACAGTTATTCAACCCTGGTTACCTGAGGGGTATCATGCTGCAGTTAAAAAGCCGTGGCACGAAGGGCTTGGTCGTTAGAGCTGACGATAAGACCAACCGCCGCTTTTGGCATAAGTAATTCTACATCAGGACGGAGCACCTGGTGTCTAACCTTGAAGGGTTCCCGGAAAGATGGAACCCAGAACGTAAGTACTTTTATTTGTAGAATTCATGACAGCTTGCGACCTTGACCATACGGCCACTGTGATTTCTTTCTTTACTCTTTTTTGTAGCGAGGGCTTCTCCACCCCAGTTCATTGACAATATTAAATCGTGGGTGGAAAGAATGATACCTTATGCAGAGGAATGCCGTACCTGGGCCGCATTTCGTGAACAATACGGCCCGTCAGGTAATTCTTTGGCTTAGGTTTGGAGGTTCCCTTAGGTTTTGTTACCTGACTTACTCATGTTGGCAGGTTAGAGCGTCCCGAAGAGGAGGAAAAATGTCGTTACCTTGCCTAGGGCGGGGACTGACTCTGAGGGTGGAGACATACCCTGCGGCTCGTCCAGTGATGGCTCCCCCGAGGTTTCTCAACAGGAGGTTGCTCCTGTGGCAGCGTCCGCAAGTGAAGCGACTCTTTCAATGCCATGCCCGCGGCCTGTGGAGGAGACTTCTGAAGGTGATGAGCTGCCAGAGAGAAAAAGACAGCGGTTAATAACAGGCAAGGGGATAGCCATAGAGAACGAGAGGGCGAGTGAGCCCCGTCAGGGGTCGAGGCTAGTTTTTATGGCTGATGCCATCCCTTCTGGGAGGTCGGCTCCCCAAATAAGGGCAGTTCCCGATGCCAGCCCAGCCCGCATTCCAGAGAGTGGTTCGTCGGTTGCTGTTGGAGAAGTGGGCGACGGTGCCGAGAGGGTGGACCTTGAGGCCGCCCATGTGGACGCAGACATGTTAACGAGGGGTCCGACCCGTGTGGGGATGACGGAAGGTAGATCCAACCGACGAATTTTGATCCCAGGAGGGTATAACCTGTTGCAACACAGCGAGCAGGCCGCAACAGATATGACCATGTTATGTGCGTCTGCTGAGCGCGAAACGTTGAAAGGTGTTAGTGACGGGAATCTATCCTGGAGGGTCGCTGGCGCGGCCTTGCAGGTAGTTTTTAGTTTTTCTTTGTGTGTCGTAAGGCTAACTTTGATGCACACTGACTTGCCTTTCCTCTTTTTATTCTTGTCGTAGACTCTCATTTTGGAGGTAGAGAGGAGGCGGCGAGCACAAAGGAAGGCAACCACCTTTAATAAGGTGGCAAAGAAGTATCAGCGGTGCCGTGCTAAACATCAGGCACTGGCGGACCTACTCAAGTAGGAGCTGGAATTTTGAGTTTTCCATGAGGGCCTTGAGCAGTCAGAGGCCCAACTGAAATGGAGGGTGGTCGAGCTGGAGCAGGTTGATGAGCAGCTGATGGCCGCTTTGGCTCAGAACATCGAGCTGGAGACTCTTCTCCAGTCAAAGGAAGAGGAATTGGAGGTTGGTCGTGGGGTAGCGGCAGAAGCTGCTGATTTGCAAGCCAAGGTTGTTGCCTTGACCGCCGAGCTCGATACCAGGGCGGCTGAGGTTGAAGCTCTTAAGCGGACTGCTGCGCCAAGGTCCGATGAGTATGCGCATCGTGAGGCGCATGAGATGCGGGTGTATGCCGAGGCCAGACTGGTCGTGCTTGATGAGTTCTTAGTTGTGGGTCGGGCTACATTAGAGATGGCCTTAGCCGTTCATACATTGGAGATGGCCTTAGCCGTTCATATGTTGGAGATGGCCTTAGCCGTTCATACATTGGAGATGGCCTTAGCCGTTTATACATTGGAGATGGCCTTAGCCGTTCATACATTGGAGATGGCCTTAGCCGTTCATACATTGGAGATCATGCTAGTCCAGTCCCTTTGTCATGTCAGCCAGGAGAGTGCATGGAGTGGCTGGTATGACAAACTTGTTCCGCAAATATCTCCAGGTGTCCTCTCTGCTGCCTCGTTAAAAACCTCCCCGAGAAAACCCAATTGGGACAAAACTCGGGTAAGGGAAAAAGAGTGCGACTTGGGAGACGCCTTTTAGAAATGGAAATACTTGAGGTGGGCGACGTTCCAATTATTTTGGAGAGTTTTTCCTTCCATTGTTTCTAATTGGAATGCTCATTTACCTGCTGCTGCTATGATTTTGTAGGGTCCGTCCCAGTTGGTGCTAGTTTTCCTTCGCTTGGGTCTTTTGATGCCAATGTTTTGGCTTTGAGGACGTAGTCTCTCGCTTTGAGTGGTCTTACTTTGTCTCTTTTGTTGTAGTATATTTCGACTTGTTGTTTCTAAGCCACCATTCTTACGTGGGCCATTTCTCTTCTTTCCCCAGCCTCGTTGAGGTCTTGAAGCATATTTACGTTGTTCTCTGTTCCGCTAGTATATGAATACCTCAAGCTTGGTTTGCCGACTTCGATTGGTATGACTGCGTCAGTTCCGTAGACCAGTGAGTATGGTGTTTCTCCTGTGCAGGATTTTGGTGTGGTTCGGTGTGCCCAAAATACTTCCGGCAGTAGCCCGGGCCATAGACCTTTGGCTTCCTCGAGTTTTTTTTTTCAGTATGTTCAATATTGTTTTATCGGAAGACTCTGCTTGGCCGTTGGCGGAGGGATGATACGGCGTGGAGAGTATTCGCTTAATGTGACATTTGTCGAAGAACTCCCTCGTCTTCTGGCCGATGAATTATCGTCCGTTGTCGCAGCTGATTTCTTTGGGGATGCCAAAACGGTGGATGATATTCTTCCATATGAAGGCAATGACTTCCTGTTCGCGTATTTGGGAGTAGGCACCTGCTTCCACCCACTTGGAGAAGTAGTCAGTTAAAACTAATAGAAATCGTACCTTTCCTCGTCCTGCTGCTAGGGGACTGACTATATCCATTCCCCATTTGATGAATGGCCATGGGGAAGTGACTGAGTGGAGGGGCTCTCCTGGTTGGTGTATCATGGGGGCATACTTTTGACATTGTTCGCATCGACGAACATATTCTGCTGCCTCTTTCTTCATGGTAGGCCAATAATAACCGACTCGTATTATCCAGCATACGAGGGTGCAGTTGCCTGTATGGGCACCGCAGTGGCCCTCGTGTACTTCTTCGAGTACTGGTCTCGTTTGGTGCGGCCCTAGGCACTTGGCTAGAAGTCCGCCAAACGTCCTTTTGTAGAGCTCGTGGTTTATCGGGCAATATCTAGCGGCCTGTACGCGAGAGCTTCTTTACTTCTTTTTTGTCGAGTAGAGTGTACCATCTTGCAGATAGGATACAAATTGGTTGCGCCAGTCCCAAGTCAAATTTAAAGAGAGTACCTCAGTGTGATCAATGGCTGAATGGAGGAGGGTGACACGGTTTCTTTGTTGAAGTTTTTAGTGACTGCGACCAATTTTTCCAAACCATCTGCTTCAACGTTCTGTGCCCTTGGAATTTGTTCGAGGCGGCACTCGTCGAACTCAGTCATTAATTTGTGGATCTCTGATTGATATTTTTGCAATCTCTACTCCTTGATTTGGTAACTCCCAGTGACCTGGTTCACTACGAGTTGGGAGTCGCAATGGAGAACGAGTCGTCGAGCCCCATATTTGATGGCTAGTTTCATACCTGCAATAACGACCTCGTACTCGGCCTCATTGTTAGTCATTTTGGGGCACCGCACGGCTTGCCGAATTATTTCGCCCGTGGGGACCTCAAGAACGAGTCCCAGTCCTGATCTCGAGGTATTAGCGGCATCGTCAGTGTACAAAGTCCATAAGTCGGTGTTGGAGGGGGTACGGCGTGCCTCCAGTTTTGCCTCTGGCAGTATTTCTGCGCTGAAATTGGCTATAAAGTCGGCAAGTACTTGCGACTTAATGGCGGTTCTCGGGTGATACGAGATATCGTGCTCGTTGAGCTTTATAGCCCATCTGGCGAGTCTGCCTAATAACTCAGGCTTATGTAGGACACTCCTCAAGGGGAAGTTCATTACTACTTTTATGGGGTGGCATTGAAAATAGGGTCGGAGCTTTTGTGAAGCTACGACCAATGCCATGGCTAATTTTTCAAGGTGTGGATACCATGTTTCGACATCCACTAAGGTTTTGCTAATATAGTAAATAGGATATTGCGTACCTTCGTTTTCGTGGACCAAGACTGCGCTGACGGCGACCTCGGAGATGGCCAGATATACCAGTAGGGGCTCGTCTGGACTCGCTTTGGCTAGTAATGGTGGCGAAGATAAGTATGTTTTCAATTTTCTCAAGGCTTCGACGCATTCCTCATTCCATTGTAACCCGTTGTCCTTTCTCAACACATTGAAAATTTTATGGCACCTGTCGGAGGATCGTGAGATGAATCTGGATAGGGCGGCTATTCGCCCCGTCAACTTTTGTACTTGTTTTTTGCTATTCAGAATCTCAGGTATTACATCTATCACCTTGATCTGATCTGGGTTGACCTCGATGCCTCGTTGAGACACGAGAAATCCTAAGAACTTTCCCAAGGCTACACCAAAGGCGCATTTCTCAGGGTTCAGCTTCATCCCGTACCTTCTCAGTATTTCGAAGGCTTCTTTCAGATAGTCGATGTGGTCTTCTTTCTTTGTCGACTTCACCAGCATGTTGTCGATATAGACCTCCATGGTCTTACCGAGCTGTTCTTTGAACATTCTGGTGACCAGTCTCTGGTACGTAGTCCCCGCATTTTTGAGCCTGAAGGGCATTACCTTTTAGCAGTATGTCCCTTGGTGGGTGATGAAAGTTGTTTTCTCCTGGTCCTCCTCGGCCATCATGGTTTGATTGTAGCCGGAGTAGGCATCTAAGAAGCTCAATAGTTCATGTCCTGCGGTAGCGTCGATCAATTGGTCGATGTGGGGGTGGTGGGAATGAATCTTTCGGGCATGCCTTGTTCAGATCAGTGAAATCCACACATATTCTTCACTCCCCGTTTTTCTTTTTGACCATGATGACATTGGCGACCCACTGGGGGTACTTCGATTCTTTGATGGAACCGTTGTCCAGTAGTTTGTCTACCTCCTCGCTGACCGCTTCATTGATAGCGGCGTCGAATTTCCTTCTCATCTGGCACACGGGCGGATGTAGTGGATCGACGTTCAACTTGTGGGTGGCGATGTCTCTCGGGATTCCCAGCATATCTGAATGGGAAAAAGCAAATAAATTTTCATGGTTAGTTAGGAATTCACGATACTTACTCTAGTTGGTGAGACCGTGCCCGATGTAGGCTTTCTTTGTGAGATCGGTGTCGTCCAATTGGACCGGGTCGAGGTCTTCAATCGTTGCTTTACAGGCTTCCACAACGTCGGGGTCCCTGATGACGTCCGTTGTCGGGTTGACTTTAGTCCTGACACGGCTGATTTCTATTCTTCTGCACTCGCCCCTTTTAGTTGTTTGGTGTGGGTGCAATCTCGAGCTATTTTGTAGCATTCCTATGCGGTGCACGGCTCGCCTCGAATGCTGAATACCCCTCATGGGGTGGGGAATTTGATCACTTGGTAAAAACTTGAAGGGACCTCTCGCATGGCATGTATCCATGGGCGTCCTATGATGACGTTGTAGGCCGTTTCCTGGTTCATTACGTGGAAAGTTGTTTCCAGCGTGACCCCTCCTGCTAAAATGGGTATTGATATTTCTCCGGATGTTCGTTCCACTGCATTGTTAAAATTAGTTAGTGTTATACAACGCGGTATCACCTTACCCTCAAATCCCATTTGCATGAGGACCCTCGGGTGGATAATACATGCGCCACTTCCGTCGTCAATCATGATTCTTTTAACATCTGTATCGGCGATACGTAAAGTGATAACTAAAGCATCGTAATGAGGGAAAGACAAACCGTCGGCATCGGACTTATCGAAGGTGATACTATCTTTGAAGTCATCATATTGTTCATGGACGATGGTCCGTTTTAGTTTGTGCATGGTGGCGGACTTGACGTGGTTGATCACTGAGTCGTCGCCGCCTCCGACGATCATGTTTATTGTGCGTGCTAGCGAGGGCGGCTTTGGCGGCCCATGGGGTTGTTCCCGTCCGCGCGCAAAGTTTATTTTTCCTTTGTCACTGAGCAATTCCCTCAGGTATCCTTGGTTCAGTATCCTGACCACCTTTTGCCGAAGGCCTATGCAGTCCTCGATTTTGTGCCCCAGTTCCTGATGGAACTCGCATAAGACGTTTGATTTCCTTGTAGCGAGGTCTGATTTCATCTTTTGCGGCCACTGCACCTTGGTGCCCAGCTTCTCCAGTGCGTACACTATTTCTGAAGGAGACACACAAAAGTTATGGGCAGATAATAAAGGAGGTGTACCTCTTTCGTTTCGGAGTAGGGCGACGTATCGCTTAGAGCATCTGTATGCCTTGGTGGTGGATGGGAGGATCTGGTGTATGGCTGGTGCCGGTCTTTGTTGGAGCTTGGGAGTTGTTCTCGCCGTCCGTCATTGCGTCGATCCCTCCTTGTCTCTGAGTATATCGCTGTTAACCGTTGGGTCGACCCATTAAGATCATCCTCGTTCGCTCGTATCTCAGCGCAATAGGCGTTGTGGATTTCCTCCCATACCTTCCGATATGTTTGGCAGACTCATCCTTACCCTGTTGAACCTGGCTAGGAACTCCCTGAGTCCTTCCCCTGCGGTTTGCCTGACGGCGAAGATGTCGTTGACCCTTGCTTCCGCTTTCTTTGCTCCTGCATGGGCGATGACGAACTTATCCACCATTTCCTCAAACGTTGATATTGCCTTAGCTGGTAGCTGAGAGTACCACGTTAGGGCCCCTCCCGTCAACGTCTTACCAAACTTCTTCAGCAGCATCGATGGTATCTGCTCTTTTGATAGGTCATTACCCTTTACAGCAGTGACATAGTAGATCAAATGATCCTCGGGATCTGTGGTTCCGTCGTATACCCTCAAGCAGGGTGGCATCTTGAAGGTTTTTGGGATAGAGTGAGGGGAAGCTTCTTCGATATATGGTTGTTCGACGAATCTTCCCACGTCGTATTTTGGTAGCAACTTGGGAGCACCAGGGATCTTGTCTACCCTCTCATGATTCTCTTTCATTTGGTTGCGAAGCGCCTTATTTTCATTCTCCATTTCTTCCATCTTTTTTAGGATGGCTGTTAGCGTGCCGTCGTTGGCCTGTGTTTCGATGGGTCTGTTATTGGCTCGTACAACTTCAGGTTCCCCCATGGCAGCAGTGATGCTTACCGTTGGCATACACCTGACGTTACTCTGCGGTGACGTCTCAACCAAGCCACTTAAAGTACTTGTTAGCCACTCTTCTAGTAGCTTCTTGACCACCGAGGGTACTTCCTTAGTCGCAGATGTGGAAGCTCCTTTTTCATGTAAGATCGTCAGATCTTTAGATGGAGAAGGTGAGATCTTTGTACCTGGTGTGATGCTAGGGGTTGCATTCAAGATACCCTCGTCATTGGCCTCGTTGAGAGGACCAAGGAGATTAGCTGCAACACCCACTCTTGCTTTTGATCTGGTGTTATTTTCGGCCATCTTTTTGTGCGATGTAGAGAATGGTAGTTGATTGTTCTCTAGGTGGATACTATGATTTTGATTCTCGAATTCCCCACAGACGGCGCCAAATTATTTGGCTCAAAAGTTATCAATCTACTTTGTAAGC
>MU713233.1:75375-91837 GCA_026770625.1 Nicotiana glauca
AGGAGGCCTTCCTCGAAACAATCATAAAAGTACAAAAAGTAGTCAACGTCCCCTAGCGAGGACGCTGAGTTTTTACTGGCGTTGCCTTTGTCCTCACGGCCAAGTCGTACCCTTACTTTAGTTGACGTATGCTCACTAGGTGTACCCTTCGGCGTAGAGATGTTGAGGGCCAAATTTGACCCCATACAAAAATCTTAATATCATTAATTTGAATTTCAGTGTTGGAGTCTCACTTCTAATTTCAATAACCTTTTGCAATTTTAGATGTATAGGTATAGTATGTTAGGCCAAACTTCTCTAGAGCCAAAAATATTCTTCTTTTCCTTCAAAATAATTTTTTTTTTTTTTGAAAAAACACTTTTGAGAAAAATACACTTAGAAGCACTTTTTAAAAGTTTGATCAAACACTAATTGCTGTTCAGAAGTGTTTTTTATAATTAATTAATCAAATATAAATTGCTTCTTACCAAAAATACTTTTGAGAAAAATATTTTTTAAAAAAGCACTTATCAAAATAAATTGATTTTTGAAACTTTGACCAAACATATTATTAATTCAGCACCCATAACTCTTTGAGAAAGATCAGTACCTTGGCTTTAGACAAATAGCAATCGACAAATACAAAGTAGCATAAAATTACATTATTACAAGAACAAAGTCTTAACATAACCACCTTCAACGGCAGGGCCCGATGTAGCATATGCTCGACGGGTTCAATTGAACCCATAGATTTTAACGCGAAGTAAAAATTTATTAAAATTATAAAAATTGTAGTTATGAATCCATAATTTTTCAAATATAATGTGTTCAATATTAAAAATTTTAAAATTTAAACTCATAAAATTTAAATTCTGGATCCGTCTCTTTTCAACACGATCATTAGTCCCTTAAACCATATTTTAAGATTAGTGAAGAAAGCATAGTTTATATACCAATTCACACTTTCGTTAATACATATGAAGCTGTTTAGAGATAAATCGATGTCTCAAGTTAGGTTGGGCAGTTCAATCTTCTGAAGTTTGGATCTCAAACCATAATGACTCAAGTTATAGGATTACTAGTACAAACAAACTTCAGAAAAAATTTATAATTTCAGACGCAACTTTGTATCCAACGATATGTTATAATGTATCGTATCGTATTGTATTATACTGTATTATTTGATGAATACAATGTTTGGATGAATTATGTCGTTTGCTGTTGTTTCATGGTATCACACACTAGTAATATGATGAATAAAATTGCAATAATATAAAGAAAATTTATGACACGGCATATAAAAAGGTAGAGTAAATGATAATATAAAATTATTTAATAATAATAAAGGGTGAAATTGAGAGAAAAAGACAAGGTAACGATGCGACCGCACCAAATCAGTCATTACATAAAGTGACATATTTTATCGTTATGTAATGACAGATTTAACGATACGATACAATAAAATTTAAGTAACAATCAAAACAAATATTATATTTAAAGTAACAATACGATACAATACAATAGATAACAACCATCCAAACAAGCTATAAATAGGGATCCCAAAATCGACTCTACATGTGCACTCGGCCCAACTGAAGCTATTATGTTGGGCTATATTCTACTTTGTTGGGCCAGGCTTTTCCTATTATAACTCCGTTACAGCATTGTGTCCACTCAAACATTAACCAATTGGACCAAACCCCTCGGTTACTCCCTGCCCAAGAAATGTTCGACGAAGAGCGGCACTGAAATTACAACAATATCCCCAACAACATCGACGTGCTCAAATCTAACTGGTCAACTACTTCAATCATCCTCTTAAACCCTAGTTTCGAACACCCGCCATAGTTGCAGGGTTTAAGCTCTCGTACTACACATTACAGAACTACATCTCACTCCATTCCAATGTTGTAATAATGGCTGCTTCGAAGTTGTCTTCAATGGCAGCAATGGCAGCTGCAGCTGCCGCAGCAGCTTCATGTTCCACTTTCCCCAACCGCGCGTACGCCGACGCTCCCTTCCGCTTCTTCCCCTTTTCTTCATCTCCATCTCCTCCACCACAGGCTCCTCAGTCGGACTCTCAATCCGGTTCGGATTCAAATGATCCTCCTGAAGATTCAAGAGGCGGTTTCAATCCGGAATCATTAGAGAGAGGTGCAAAAGCTCTTAGAGAAATCAATAGCTCTCCCTATCACAAACAAGTAAATATTTTTCTTAATAACCTCAACTTTTTCTTTTTTCATTTTTAAATTTTGGTATTGTGAATAAATTAGTCTAATTTTGGGTTTATTGGTTTTGGTTAAAAGGTGTTTGATGTGATGAGAAAGCAGGAAAAAAACCGGCTTGCGGATATTGCTGCAGAGAAAGTTCATTATGAGGCAATCCAGGCTCAAGCTGATATTGTGAGTCTTTAAACCATATCAAATTAATATTAGGAAAAAATGGATTTGAATGGTTTTCGAGGAGAAATGATGTAATTCTCATAGGATTTTATGGATAGCCAAAAAGAAGGAATCAAGAGAATATGAGAGAACATATTAGTGATCTTGTTTTTCTTACTTTGATAGAAGAAAAAAGACAATCCTTAACTGTAGCAATCTTTTTGCTACTTGGATGGTGTTTGGTTTTAATGTATTTAGGAAAATATTTTCAGAATGAGAAGCTAGTTTTTTTAAACCATAAGGGGGAGGATGCGTTGCCCATCATGGACACCACATGGCCTATTTAGTCTTGGGTAAGGGGAGGTTGCCTTGCCCGCAGTCGTTTTGGTTTAAAAACTGAACAATTTCCACGAAGCCGAATTGTTTTAGGCTTCAGGAAAAAGTAAATAAAGTGGAACTTATTTTTGCAAATCAAATTATTCTGGTTTCTGAAAACAATACAGAGGGTGTTTGGCTAAAGCTTATAAGCTGGTCAAACTGGCTTATAAGCATTTTTTGACTTATCTACGCGTTTGGTAAAATTAAAAGTGCTTATAAGTTAAGTTCTTATAAGCCAAAAATAAGCCAAAAGCCATAAGTTGGTCTCCCCCAACTTATCAAATTTCAGCACTTCTATCCAAACACGTAACTGCTTATTTTTAAATCAGCTTCAGCACTTAAAAGTGTTTTTCAGTACCTATGCTTATCAGCTACTATAAATCAGCTAAGCCAAACGTGCTCATAGTCTAATCGTTTCTTTTATGTAAAATCACCTAACCCAACCATTTATTTTGAGTAACAAACCTTGTCAAAATTCATACCAAAAGGCAAACAAGTACCATTTGTTGTTAGAGAATATTTTCTAACCATAACTGCATAGAGAATATTTTCTAACCATAGCCACATTTCTACATCAATTCTTCCAAAAACTTAACCAAAACCAAGTGCCACCTAAGTGTGTATTGCATCTTAAGACTATGATTGCTTTGATTCTCATATAGTGTTTAACCACGTCATAATTCTTTTACTCTGCCAACACTTAAGCTGTCAATTTTTTTTTTTGACATTTTGTTTGATTATGGAGTAGTTTTTTCTTACAGTATACCAAATGCACTTATCTAAATGCAGGATAAACAGCGGAAATGGGGAGAAGACCAGCGGAATCTATACCAACAACAATCACAGGCCAAAGCACAAATGCTAAGATACGAAGATGAATTGGCAAGAAAAAGAATGCAGGTATGTAGAGTTATTTGCTTGCTTAGTTTGAAATGATCCAGCTAAGACATGGCATCTTGAGTTGCAAAGTACTTGAGAGAAAATTTAATTTATTATAAGATGTAACATAGAACTCAAGTTCTATACCTGTGCTTACATTCTCAATTTGTATACCTACGCATACAATTATGATATTTATTTGTATTTAAGCTTAAAAAAAAGACTCTATCAATGATAAAGAGCTAGAGAAGAGAGCAAGTTGGCCCAAGATAAATAGAATTTCATCAATGTACATCTGAGGACTAGAGCTTGTCAAAGTCGATAGTCAGTTAAGCAGTAATCATTTTGAAAAACGGAGGAATCCTTGCATCGTCTCCGATCCCACTAGTTGATTCCTGAACTAATCCAACTTTAAAGTGTTCAAAAGGTTATGCTTTAATTAATACTCAATAGCACCGCTGATGAACCAACTCATTCTCTTTGTGGAAACTCAACAACTCTTGCTATAACTTAACCGCATTGTTTGACAACTTAAATGTTGGGTGGACACGCGGTGAGAGAAGAAGAATCGAGTAGTCCACGTATATATGTGACTATTCTCGTATAAAAAATGAGATTGGACCTGATTACTTTTCCTGGAAATAATGCACATCTAAAATCTGCATATATGTCAAGTTATTTTTGTATGAAATAAAATGTGTATATTGTTCTTGAGTACTAAAATGATCTTACGCAGGAACCTAGTTGACAGTTCTTTATATCATGATTTCAGACAGATCATGAAGCTCAAAGAAGACACAATGTTGAGCTGGTTAAAATGCAAGAGGAGTCATCAATACGAAAAGAACAAGCAAGACGAGCAACAGAAGAGCAAATTCAAGCACAACAAAGACAAACTGAGAAAGAGAGAGCTGAAATAGAACGAGAAACAATAAGAGTAAAGGCCATGGCTGAGGCAGAAGGTAGGGCACATGAAGCTAAACTAACTGAAGATCATAAAAGGAGGATGCTGATCGAGAAAATAAATGGTGAAAGAGAGAAGTGGCTTGCAGCCATTAATACAACTTTCAGTCATGTTGAAGGTATTGTTAATGTTTCGCTTTGAGAAAGGGAAAAAATATTCATCTATTTCTACAGTATTAATGCATCTTTTTAATAATACTCGTTAGATATTAGAGCAAGAGTTAATTGAACTGTTTCTAAATGCATTTTGCAGAGGGTTTCCGGATTCTATTGACTGATAGGAGTAAATTGGTAATGACTGTTGGCGGAGTCACTGCATTGGCTGCTGGAGTTTATACCACCAGGTTCTTTGTTCTACTCCTTAATTGCCTTAGCCTTCATGAAAGTCAAACTTATGGCAGTGATTGGGATACACAAAGTGTGCCGTTATTTCATTCTTAGATCCAAGATCTATACTTGTCATTTGGTAACAAATGATGTTTGACAGCTGCAAGTTCTATAATAGCTGTAGTACCATGATGCAAAAACTCGAGCTACCAGCTTTCTTAGATTTCATTCCTGTTGACTAATCCGAGTCCTTGAGGGAAGAACTCCGAAAGAATTTCATCGGCTCCTCCTCTCTTGCCCTCTTGATTGTATCCAGTTGAAATGGTTGCTGGATTATTGTGATGGAATGATGCGATATGTGACTTTTTAAATTATGTTTGTCTTTGTCTCTTGATATATATTTTCCTTGGGCTGCTTTGACCATATTTCTTAAAGACGTTTGGTTGTGGGAAGGGTTACTCTAAGCTTTAAACAAGTGAAGCTTGTCCGCAATAGATTATTTTTGATAAGTATGTCCATACTACAATAAAAAACAAACTATGCCTCAATCCTAAGCTAGTTTAGGTCAGCTAAATGAACCTTCACTATTCATGCCGCTCTTTTGAACCTCTATAAAAAAAGACCGAAAGTTCGTGGCAGGACACTTTTTTTTTTAATTGATAATTCATGCTGTTTGTATTTTTTCTGTCTTTGTTTTATTTTAGAAGGATAGTGGTGGATAAAAAGAGCTTATATGTGGGATTGCTAAAATGAAAGAAATTTCTAGGTCTTTTCTACTCAAGTGATGGATTTAGAGAATCAGACGTTAACTTACATGTGTCCAAGCCTAGGTGATTTCTTCCCATCTGTCCAAGCCTTGGCAGATAGAGTTACAGGTGGGAGGTGGCATGATTCCCCTGGAATTAGTTGAGGTACGCGCAAGCTGGCCCGGCCACAATGGTTATAAAATAAAAAAGACATTAACTTACATGTGTTTGAACTCATTCAATTGAATGTGAAGAAAAAGTTTCATGTATTGAAATTAATTAGAGAAAGCAAGAAACAAATGGAAAGCTTTGTTCTCTATATGGAAAAAAGAGGAAGAAGGCATCATTCATTATTGACTGTGTGATCATCTTAGCTGGAGTTTGTTAACAATTATACATAACTAGTTAATTAACTATGTTACATTTACATATTTCCCTTATTTTATCACCCTAGTTTGTTACTATAATTCCTGGAACATTTAGCTGTTCAACATGTCCATTTAGATCCCGCTTGATAGACAGTTTCAACATTTTTTACCCGTTGGCAAGAGGGAAAAGGCTTGTTTTCACACTGATCACTAATCTTGGCGTCATTCTGCCTTGGAATTCCGGTTATTTTCTTGTTCGCTTCTGTTTACTCAATCATATAAGCAAATAAATGCAATTTAACTCGAGAACATTATATTAAGGTAGCACTGTTCTCTTTTAGGGGTTCATAGGAGGAAGTTTAAACTGTTGAAATCTGGTTGTTGCTTTGAATTGGTATTTATGTGAGAGTTTTGTAGACAAGCTACATTTTTTCTAACTTTAGCAAGTCTTTGTTTCTTGATTATTTGAAATATGGTCATTATTTAAACATTGAAAGCACCTTACAACACAGTCAGTCTTGCTTATGCATAAAAATTAGAAGTTAGGAAATATTTGCACAGGTAATCGCTGTTGGAATGACAATGTTGCCAACAATCACATAATCATCATTTTGCTAGTCTTGAGAGGATCTGGCTGTGGGTCTTCTTTGCTGATCAATTTGTGTTTTGTGTCCTATTTTAATTATATCTCCTTGCAACATTGGTATTTTGTATTTAGAATAGTAATTTTAGGCATTTGTTCTTATCTTTTCTATTCGTACAGGGAAGGTGCCAGAGTTACCTGGGGATATATTAACAGAATTCTTGGACAACCATCATTAATTCGGGAATCATCTATGTCAAGATTTCCTTGGTCAGGGATGATTTCTCGAGTAGCTGACAAAGGATTCAAGTTTGGTACAGCTGCAGGATTGGCAGCACCTGGACAAAATAAATCTGCTTTTGGAAACATTGTGTTGCATCCTTCTCTTCAGAGGAGAATAGAACACCTCGCTAGGGCCACAGCAAACACCAAGTCTCACCAGGCACCATTTCGCAATATGCTCTTTTATGGTCCTCCTGGCACTGGGAAAACAATGGTTGCTAGGGAGATCGCAAGAAAATCGGTACACTTCTCTCGTATTTTTCCTTGTTTTAATTATGCCAAAAATTAATAATAATAATAAGAATGCTGTTTTCCTCGCGCTGTTAATACTGAATTCCTGGGCAACCATCATTAATTGCTCCCTCCTTATATTTCCGAACCTAAATACGCTTTCATCAATTGAGCAGTATAAATAACTGATAATGGCAATAAGTGGACTAACACCTACTTCTCTGGGCTATAGCCAGAAATTAAATGTTTTTCCCTCACCCCAAAATTTTAAGAGGAGGAAGAAAAGTCCAGCTCCTGCTGCTTGCATTTTTGAAGGGATAACTGAAAATTTTGTGTGAATTTTACAGGGTTTGGACTATGCCAT
The DNA here is from genome assembly GCA_026770625.1 of Nicotiana glauca. Taxonomy (NCBI): domain Eukaryota; kingdom Viridiplantae; phylum Streptophyta; class Magnoliopsida; order Solanales; family Solanaceae; genus Nicotiana; species Nicotiana glauca. The sequence continues at coordinate 82,857 of MU713233.1, forward strand.
GATGACTGGAGGAGATGTTGCACCCCTTGGTGCACAAGCTGTCACCAAAATTCATGAGATATTTGATTGGGCTAAAAAATCAAATAAAGGCCTACTGCTTTTCATTGACGAGGCTGATGCATTTTTGTGCGAGTAAGTTAAATTTACGTTCAGCTGCATTCTTATTAGAATGCTACATATTAACTGGTTAATGAAATGATATGTTGCAGTTTTTGAGTTATTTTTCTAGATGTAGCACCACCTACAAGAAATACAATATTAAAGGACAGTGCACTTCTTTGATTGCAGGCGGAATAGTACATATATGAGTGAAGCTCAGCGAAGTGCTTTAAATGCTTTACTCTTTCGAACAGGGGACCAGTCCCGAGATGTAGTTCTTGTCCTTGCTACCAACAGGCCAGGAGATCTAGACAGTGCTGTCACTGACCGTATAGACGAAGTTATCGAATTCCCTCTCCCTCAAGAAGAAGAGCGTTTCAAATTGCTGAAGCTCTATTTGAACAAGTACCTTGCTGGTGAAGGAGATAGTGACAGCAATTCGAAGTGGGGGCAGCTCTTCAAGAAGAACCAACAAAAGAGGATAACTATACAAGATTTGTCTGATGATGTTATTAGAGAGGCTGCTAAGAAAATAGAAGGATTCTCTGGCCGTGAGATTGCAAAACTTATGGCAAGTGTTCAAGCAACTGTATATGGGAGCCCAGATTGTGTTCTTGATTCGCAATTGTTCAAGGAAATCGTAGATTACAAGGTTGCTGAGCATCACCAACGAATAAAACTAGCTGCTGAAGGTATGGAGCCAACATACCAGGGGAATTAACTGACACCACAAAGATGCAAGTGTCTTTCACTGATGCGAATAGTTGAAATTTTGTTTATCATCTCTTTGGTAGTAATGCATGCAAAATTCATTTTTTCCAAACTTACGATATTGTAGTTTAGGTGTACTATTCCTGCTTGGGGAATGAGCGTTGGATGGTGGACGTGTTGTTCAATGGGACGTTACAATTTGATGGGTACATAGTGTGGATCGCAGGAAAATAAATCCATTGAATAGATAAATAGTAGGCAAAATATGAATTGCTTGGCCATTTTAGGGCCCGCCCATACACCATTTATTAGTCCCTTACACAGGTATTATGTGGCATGTCTCACATGGTAAAATTTCTCGTCAAAAAGTTATGGTATATAAAATGGTGATGTTAATTGTAAAAATGGTTCCTAAAGTTGTGGTCGCCGTATTACAGCTCCTCATTAGATTGTGTTTAACTATCCCGTTCCAACAAAATTGAATATTAAAGTTTAAATTAATATCCAAACGCAATTAATGTATAATAATAACATAATTAGTCCTAGTATATCTGTCGCATAAGTTGCCAAATCAATATCACGACGCAATACATTAAGTAGAAGATAAGTTAGGTATTTCAATGACAAACATTACAGGCAACTTCCCCGAACAATTTCATAGTGGGGCGAGTGAAACGGTGTAATCTCTATTGGAAGTTGATTTAACAAGTTTCTTGAATAGTAATAACGTCATATATAAATTGAGTAAAATAAATAAAGTATGTTTTGTACAATATTTAGATAAGTGTTCTCTGCTCCAAAAACTTTGAGAAAAATGTTCCACAGTTTCGAAGCAAATGCCTCCAATAGTATTATACTCGGGAAAAGTTCTTTGAAGAAGTTTTTGGTGAAGTCTTTTGAAGAAGGTCGTAAGTTAATTACTTTCATTCTTTTCTTTTTTCCCCCCTCAAAGTCGGTCTTTTTTTATCCTTGAAAAAAAAAAAACCATATCTTCTCGTTGTCAGTTTGACACATATACTAACTGTGGATGTCCTGATGAAGCTGCCAATGTCTTTAATGAACTCAAAGTACATGACACTATCTTGCTTAATTCTATGATTACCATTTATTTTAATTCCAACAGAATTGAAGGGGCGAGGAAGTTATTTGAGTCAATGCCCTATAAGAGCTTAATATCTTGGAACTCCATGTTAGTAGGTCTTAGTCAAACTGGTTGTCCAGTTGAAGCACTGGATTTTTTCCGCAGGATGAATAGGATACATTTTAGGATGGATAAATTTGGTTTTTCAAGTGTGATCAGTGCATGTGCAAGCTTACATCAATTGAACTTGGTGAACAGATTTTAGCAAGAGCTGTTATCATCGGCCTTGATTGTGATCAAATAATCTCTACCTCTTTAATTGATCTTTTGATTTATACATAGTAATTATATATTATACAACTTATTTACAACTTATCTGCAATTTTCATACATTATTTCTACCTAGTTAAATACAACTACAATATTACAAAACTTAAATACAATTTTTATACAATATATCTTTTGTATATTTTGCATCTGATTTATACATAGTCAAAATAAATTTCATACAACTAATTATATATTATACAACTTATCTACAACTTTCATACATTATTTCTACCTAGTTATATACAACTACAATATCATACAACTTAAATATAATTTTTATATAAAATTTTATACAATTTGTCTTTGTATATATTTTGTATCTGATTTGTATATATTTTGTCTGTGGTGTGTGCTTCTTCCTCTCTAAAATTCCAATCAATACTTACTAGTTACTATCTTAATACAATTTTGATACATATCAATAACTTTATGTAAAAAGATTGTATTGATAACTTAAATATAAATTTTATACTATGATTCATGCATTATACAAGTATTGTTCAACTTTCAAATAAAAAAAATATATAACTACAACAGAATACAATTTACATATAATTATACTATAACTTTACTACAATTTCGTAAGCATATTGTATGTCATGTCTTCTTCTTCTTATTTCAATCTGAAATTCAGCCAAAATCAAGTCTAATCATAGGTTCGGGTCCGTTTACCCAAAATATTGACCGAAGTCAACTTAAATTCAATTATTAATGGCCAAATTAACTTTTTGATCACATTTCCACATAAAAGCGTTCCGGATATACGCACGGACCGCATACGCAAATCGAGGTGAGGAAAAAAAGAGGCTTCTAAGGCCTTGGAACACAGAATTTACTCTTAAATCAAGTGATGAACTTTTGGGTCATCACATCCTCCACCTCTAAAATAACCGTTCGTCCTTGAACGGACATAAGAAGGAAGTACCTGAGTCGGAGAAAAGATGGGGATAAAGGCTCCGCATATCGGACTCGGACTCCCAGGTCGATGCCTCAGCAGGTTGACCTCTCCACTGAACACGAACATAAGGGAAACTCTTCGATCTCAACTGACGAACTTGCCGGTCTAGAATAGCTACCGACTCTTCCTCATATGACAAGTCCTTGTCCAACTGGACAGTGCTGAAATATAACACGTGGGATGGATCGGCGTGATACTTCCGAAGCATGGACACATGAAACACTGGGTGAACGACTGATAAGCTCGGAAACAACGCAAGTTTGTAAGCCACCTCTCCCACTTGATCAAGAATCTCAAATGGGCCAATGAACCTAGGGCTAAGCTTGCCATTCTTTCCAAATCTCATCACGCCCTTCATAGGCGACACCCGAAGCAACACTCGCTCGCCAACCATAAATGCCACATCACGAACCTTACAGTCGGCATAACTCTTTTGCTTGGACTGAGCTGTACGAAGCCTATCCTGAATGATCCTGACCTTGTCCAAGGTATCCTGTACTAGATCCGTACCCAACAACCGAGCCTCCCCCGGCTCAAACCATCCAACTGGCGACCAACACCACCTACCATATAAAGTCTTATAAGGAACCATCTGGATGCTCGACTGGTAGTTGTTGTTGTAGGCAAACTTCGCTAAAGGCAAAAATTGATCCCACGAGCCTCCAAAGTTAGTAACACAAGCCCAGAGCATATCTTCCAAAATCTGAATAGTCTGCCCGGACTGCCCATCTGTCTGAGGATGAAACGTTGTGCTCAACTCAACCTGTGTGCCCAGCTCACGTTGAACTGTCTCTAGAAGTGTGAGGTAAACTGCATACCTCGGTCCGAAATGATAGACATGGGCACACCATGAAGACGAACAATCTCCCGGATATAAATCTTAGCTAACCTCTCGGAAGAATAAGAGACTGCCACAAGAATAAAATGCAGTAACTTAGTCAGCCTATCAATAATAACCCACACTGTATCGAACTTACTCTGAGTCTGTGGGAGTCCAACAACAAATTCCATAGTGATACGCTCCCATTTCCACTTAGGAATCTCAATTTTCTAAAACAGACCACGAGGTCTCTGGTGCTCGTACTTAACCTGCTGACAATTCAAACACCGTGCCACATATGCAACAATGTCCTTCTTCATTCTTCTCCACCAATAATGCTTCCGCAAATCCTGATTCTTCTAACACCTCTACCTCCACTTCTAGCACCTCTACCTAATCCTCTAGCTGGTTGTGGAACACTCGGTGCCTGAACCATGGCACAGGAACCCTGATGCTATGAATTGCTCGATGCTGGAGGGAAAAATCTAGAAATATTCCCCATATCGCCACAAGTATAACAAGCCCTCGACTGCTGACCCTGACGACCTGAATCACCACCCTGAAAACTCTAGAGTGGCGATGTACTGATAGGAGCTAGTGGTGCACTGTAGGACTACTGATCAGAGTACTGCATATGAGAACCACGGCCACCTGAAGTGCCGTGAGAAACCTGAAGTGCTGACTAAAAAGGCCTTGGAAGATGGCCTCTACCATACGAATCCCTTCCTCCAGATGAGGTACCACTGAATCTGCCTGAATGACGAGGCCTTTTGTCAGACACAGACCACCCACTTGCGATAGAACCATCTCAACTCTCCTGGCTACATTGGCCGCCTCTAGAAAAGAAATCTCACTCCCCTCCTCCTTAGCCATCTGAAGTCGAATATGCTAAATGAGTCTCTCAATGAACCTCCTCTCTCTCTCTCTCTCTCTCTCTCTCTCTCTCTCTCAGTAGGAAGTATAAATAGAACATGACGGGCCAGATCAATATACCTGGTCTCGTACTAAGTAACGATCATAGAACCCTACTAGAGGCGCTCAAACTGCCTTCGATAAATCTCTCTCTGAGTGATAGGAAGAAACTTCTCCAAAAAAAAAGCTGAGAAAAGTGCTCCCAAGTCAAAGCTGGTGACCCAATTGGTCTAGCCAAACAATAATCCCTCCACCAAGTCTTGGAGGATCCAGATAAGCAAAAAGTAGCAAAGCCGACCCCATTGGTCTCCACTATCCCCATGTTCCTGAGAACCTCATGACAGCTGTCTAAATAATCCTGGGGATCCTCAGAAGATGCACCTCTGAAAGTGGTAGTGAAGAGCTTGGTAAACCTATCCAATATCCACAAGGCATCAACAGACATAGCTGCTCCATCACCGGTCTGAGCTACCACACCCAGCTGAACTGCTCCAACTGGCTGAACGGTTGGAGTCTGAAACTAGGGAGCCATCTGCTCTGGAGTGCGGGTAGCAGGAGTCTGGGCTCCTCCTCCTCCTGTTTGAGAGAAAGCTGGTGCCATCGGAAGCAAGTATGTCCGGGTGACACTCTCCATAAGGCCCACTAGATGGACCAGAGCATCCTGGAGTACTGGGTAGCAATGAACCCCTCTGGGACCTGAGCTGGGCCCACCAAAACTGCCTGGGCTGGGACCTCATCATCAAACTCAACCTAAGGCTCCACCGCTAGTGTTGTTGCTCTGGATTGAGCTCTGCCCCTACCTCGACCTCTAGCACGGCCTCGGCCTTGTCTTCTGCCGCTCGTAGGAGCTGCTGCTGGGGGCTCGGGCTACTGATCACTGGATGAGGAAGCGCATGTTCTTGTCATCTACAAAAGAACAAAGTAAAAATTCAATTAGCGTTGAGAAACCAAACCTCACGACAGGAAAGAATAGATGCGAAGTTTTTCCTAACTCTATAGCCTCTGGGGGATAAATACAGACGTCTATGTACCAGTCCCTCAGACTCTACTAAGATTGTCTGTGAATGTGAGACCTATGTAACCTAGAGCTCTCATACCAACTCGTCATGACCCGAATTTTCCACCCTTGGGGGTCATGATGGAGCCTACTAGTGAAAGCTAGGCAAGCCAACCGTTGAACAAATTTACCCTTTTCCCATTTTTAATCCTTTAACAATTATGAACCAATAATTTATATACAACGGAATTTAAATAAGCGGAAGAAACAAATAAAAACCATTTAAATACTTCCAATACGATTTCTTAAACAAAGACTACCCAGAACTGGTGTCACGACTTCATAGACGGTCTAAGAATACTACAAACAAGGTCCGAAAAATAAATACAACACTGTTTCTGAAATACATAAATGAAACAGGATGAAAGGATAGAGGGAGATGTCAGGGCCTGGGGACGCCTGCAGGACTACCTTGGATCTTCGAATGGACTAAAGGCAGCAACCCAAAGCTACGGTCCGTATGCTCCAGTACAAGATCTACACACAGTGCAGAGTGTAGCCTAACCTAACCTCGGTGAAGTAGTGACGAGGATAGGACCAGACTACCAAATAACATGTGCAGTCAAATCATGTACATCGAAAAAATAAAAGCAGGAATGTATAGTTAAGGATGGGAGGGGGAAACATGCTACGGGGAAACATCAAATGATAACAGAAGGATAACAGGTAAATAAAAGGAACACCATAATTCAATTATCAACAAGAATAAAAAATCAAACAAGTGCACGACATCACCCTTCGTGCTTTTACTCTCGTCCTCACCATAAGAATCAATATAATCTTCACGGCATCACCCTTCGTGCTTTTACTCTAGTCCTCACCATAAGAATCAATATCATTGGCACGGAATTGTATATCGTGTGGCACAGAATCACCCTACGTGCTTTTACACTCTTCCTAACAAAATCATACACGGCATCACCCTTCGTGCTTTAACACTCTCTCACCAAAACAATGCACGACATCACCCTTCGTCCAATACTCTTCCTCACCCAAACAACAATCCCAAGAAATAAGGGAAAGGGAATAAATGAAATCACAATAAAATCCCGACAAGGGAATAAGAGTACAACAATCAAATCTCGGCAAGGGAACAATATAAAAAATATCAACATCCTTACAAGGAGATACAATTAAAAGCAACGATATCCCGGAAAGGGAGACAATATAATAATCCTCTTCTCTTTTTCACATTTACTTCACAACTCACTTCACAACTTGAGTCAATGCTCTATAAGGTTCAATTGCCAATTATACTTCCACAATTCATTATACAACTTGAGCCAACACTCTTCAATATTCAAATACCACTATTACTTGCACAAGCTTTGCTCATCAATAGAAATTATCACATAAGGCATGAACAATACAAATAGAGTCATATTAATCATAGTATAAGACTCACGGGCGTGCTTGACACCAACGCATAGATACTCGTCACCATGCCTATACGTCGTACTCAATAAATAACACACCACTCCTAATCCCTCAAGCTAAGGTTAGACCAAACACTTACCTTGATGTCACGGACACAATTCAAGCCTCAATTATCGCTTTACCTCTTGATTCCACCACCAATTCTCTTGTACCTAGCCACAAGTCACTTAACTATATCAATAAATGCTAAATGAATCAATTCTAATGCATGAAAATATGCTTTATAAAGTTTTTCCCAAAAAGTGAAAAATTGACCCCGGGCCTGTTTGGTCCAAACCCAATATTCGGACCAAAACCCGATTACCCATTTACCCCCGAGCTCCAATATATAATTGATTTTGGAATCTGACCTCAATTTGAGGTCTAAATCCCCAAATTTCAATATTCTTAGGTTTTATCCAAAATTCCCAATTTCACCATGAAAATCCTAGAATCTAGGATGAAATCTTGTAAGAAGAAGTTTAGGAGTGAAAGAAATGATTTTAAGATCACTTACTAATATTTTCGAGAATAAAGAGTGTTTGGAAAATCGCCTCCTATGTTTTTAGGGTTTTGAAAACAAAAAATAACTGAAAGTCCCGTTTAAATATACTCCTCTCAGACCCTCTCCGCGGACCACAAAAAACGACTGCGGCCATAGATGCAACGACCCGGCCGGTCATTTTTGGAATTTATGCCCCGTTTCCCCATTAACTGCTTCCCCCAAGTTCATTTCAGCTATTTTGGTTTGCTGGAATGTTCGGTGTTGGGATTCGGAGTGTTTTGGGACACTTAGTCCCTAAATGAGAGCTTAAGAGTTGAAAAATGGTCCGTAATCGGAACAGTGTGAAGACGACCTCGGAATGGAAATCCGATGGTTCTGTTAGCTCCGTTAGGTGATTTCGGGGTTGGGAGCGTGTTCGGAATGTATTTTGGAGGTTCGTAGCTCATTTAGGCTTGAAATGCCGAAGTTTGAATTTTTGAAGTTTCCGGTTCGATAGTGAGTTTCTGATCCAAGGGTCGGATTTGAATTCCGAAAGTTGTAGTAGTTCCGTCATGTTAATTGGGATGTGCGCGCAAATTTCAGGCAATTCGGGCGATGTTTGGTTAGGTTTTTGACCGAAAGTGTGTTTTGTTGGAATGTGAAGTTCTTAGGCTTGAATATTTGATTTACTCGGATTCCGGTGTTGTTTTAGGTGTTTTAAGGATTGGTGCAAGTTCGAATAAGTTATTAGGTGGTATTGGTGCTTTTGGTTGAGGTCCCGGGGGCCTCAGGAAGATTCCGGGTGGGTGACGGAAGATTTTGAAGTTGGAGGAATAACTGAAGGGTTCTGTCATCTGGTATTTTTGCTTCTGCAGTTTGGGAACCGTAGAAGCGGCTTATTCATCGCAAAAGCGAGTTTGGCCTTCCCCTCAGAGACCGCAGAAGCGTCTATTTGGTCGCAGAAGCGACTCGTGCCTTTTCCTCAGAAGCCGCAGAAGCGGCTAAATCATCGCATAAGCGAAGCCGCAGAAGCGCCCCAGCTATCGCAGGTGCGACCCCAACCCTTTTAATGAAAACCACAGAAGCGGTTGGTTTCTGCTTAAACGAGACCGC